>CAXITT010000072.1:1134373-1163785 GCA_964033795.1 Lymnaea stagnalis
GAAAATCTGAAGTGCCCCCCCCCCACCGCCCCGGGGGGAAATTTCTGAAAGAAAACCTGCAAGAAATTTTTGGATCTGAATGTTACGGATGGCTGGCCAGACTGATAAAATGAGACCAATATAATCTATTACGGTTGTTATAGCTACATCAATATGACATATAATCAATGTTCTCACCTTTTAAAAGAAGTCTTGCCTTTACAACAGCTAGGATCTAGATTAACTATCAAAATGCCGGCTGGTTAAATAATTTCAGAAATGTCCGTTTGTCTGACGCATGTTGGACAACTTGACGTGGTTTAAATCTATAAATAGATCAAGAAACAATGCAACGAATTGAATTTCCCAGTAATAGCAACTGCAAAATACAGACGGTATTTTCAAATTTACGGGTGCTAGGATGGAGCGGGGGCTATAAAAAAAAAAAAGCTACCTCTTGAATAGACTTCATAATGTAATGAGCTATAACTATAAGGCTACCCTCTCAAAAGACTTCATAATGTAATGAGCTATAAGACTACACTCTCAAAAATAGACTGCATAATGTATGAGATATAAGGCTACACTCTCAAATAGGATAAATACTGTAATGAGATATAAGGCTACACTCTCAAATAGGATAAATACTGTATGAGATATAATGCGACACTCTCAAATAGACTACATACTGTATTGAGCTATTAGGTTACTCTCTTTAATATACTACATTAAGTAATGAGCTATAAGGATACACCCTCAAATAGAATTACATAATTTAATGACCTATAAGCCTACCCTCTTAAATAGACTCGTCCCACATCGTTACCAAAATCTGACCCCCCCTCCCCCACTTTTTTTAGACGCGTGACGTCATTTATGGATTGGCCCCTTATCCAGTCTCAACTACTGGAGGGTTATGAACTTTTTATAATATTCCGTTTGGGCCTGGGGGCCACGAATTCGTTGGGTTTTTTTTTTTGTTTTTTGTTTTTTTTCTTTCTTGAGCTCTATAAATAAAATTAACAACAAATACTCCCACATGAATAGATGCATCTTGACCAAACTTAGTACACATACACTTTATTATCCATATTTAAATACCGAAGGATACTGAAGTCATAATAGCCATGCCCCTGGGGCCGGGGGCCCCGTTTCATTGTTTCCTTATGTAAGCTGTCAATAGGCTTAGACAACACTACAGGCTCTTTGAGAATTGGTTGATCTAGACCTAGCTTGGTAGAAATAGCCTTTATTGTCCGTACATAAATATCGGTGGATTTAAAACTAATTTTCTAGAAAGTTCGATAATTTTAAAAAGCTATATTTATGGCTTTTTTTGAACCGCTTATAATGGGCAACATTTTAGATGTTAAATGTATTATTTATTTGATTTTTATATTTATAGGCCTCCCTATCTCAGGCAAAGCTAAATCAGTGCAGTTATAGGATTCACCCCCCCTCCCCCGTGGCTCCTGTTTCAATTTAAATGTTTTATAATTAAAGTAGTGCATTTAGTTGTATAATTTTTCATTTTCGAAAAATAATTGCGTTGAAATCATTTTTGACATGTTTAGAGGGTGATATTAATTTTAATCTAGCATGTTCCAGAAAGTTCATATTGTTATACGGGAATGTGTAATGGGATCTGAAAGCTTATTGCAATGTAAGTTTAGTTCTATTCATTTCTAGACTTGCATGTGGCTTTTCTTTGAACTTACCCTTTATAATCCTACAGGGAACTAAATCCCACTGGCAACATGATCCCAACGAGGAACAGGATCCTAAAGGGGAACGATTAAATGGAACCTACCGGTAACGTGATCTCATCGACTAACGGGATCAAATAAGACAAAATGGATCACATCGGAGAAGGGCATTCTCCCGGGAAAAAGAATCCCACCTTAAAACGGGATCCCGACAGAGAAGGGTTCGGAACACACGATGATCGGGACCCCACTGGTAGCGTGATACAACCGGGCAAGGATTCCACCTTGATCGGGACCCCACTGGTAGCGTGATACAACCGGGCAAGGATTCCACCTTGAACGGGACCCCACTGGTAGCGTGATACAACCGGGCAAGGATTCCACCTTGATCTGGACCCCACTGGTAGCGTGATACAACCGGGCAAGGATTCCACCTTGATCGGGACCCCACTGGTAGCGTGATACAACCGGGCTAAGGATTCCACCTTGATCAACCGGGGTAAGGATCCCACCTTGATCGGGACCCCACTGGTAGTGTGATACAACCGGGCAAGGATTCCACCTTGATCGGGACCCCACTGGTAGCGTGATACAACCGGGCTAAGGATTCCACCTTGATCGGGACCCCACTGGTAGCGTGATACAACCGGGCAAGGATTCCACCTTGATCGGGATCCCACCGGGATAGGGAAACTACAGGGATCAGAAACCCACCGGGATCGAAATACAAACTGGGTCAGGATTGCCCCGGATACCAAAATATAATGGATCCCGCCGGGAAACAGGATTCGAGTGTGTTCCAACCCGAAATCGTCATCCTATCGAGGAACAAACTGTTTACAAAATTAATTATTAATGGGTTTCAATAGGAGACTTTTTCTTCTTTTTTTAACTCAAGCGGACTTTTGTTTTAGATGGAGCTTAAATTTAATGTTAGGTGTAGATCAGTGTTTCCCAACTTTTTTTGTGCCACGCCACACGTAAGCATTTCTAAACTTCGTATGCCCCCCATGTATCAGATACATAAATTTTAATATTCCAAAAAATGGATGTTCACCTAAGAAACTTAAATGATATGTTTTAGGAAGAAATCACTAAGAAATTAGTGAGGAAACATAGTAAGTACATTTTCAAAACTTTTAATGGTGGACTGAAATTCAAGTACAAACTAATTTTAATGTAAGATTGTTCTATATTATTTTAATTATTAGTAATTATTTGTTATTATTCACATTTTCGGAGCCAATGAAACTTTTCAAAAGTTTTGCTGTTAATATTTTTCTGACATAATTCAATAAAGGTAATGAAACCAAATAAATTTCCTTTTGCATCGACAAGAGTTTTATGTGTTCCTTGAAGTTTGTTTTTTAATATTTTTAGTTTTTCAAAGATATCGGCTAAATAACTCACATAGTGTGCTTTTCCATCGACTGTTAACAGATACGGTATTTTAAAAATCGCAAGTGTAATAAATAGTTCCAAAATTCTTTTCAAGAAATTCCCCGTCGAAGGCCATCTTACTTCAGTGTGAGATAAAAGTCTTATATAGTCTGCATTTTGTTCTTCACAAAATAGCTTGAAGAGATGTTCAGATTTGGCATTAGCTTTAATTGCATGGACACACTTTGAAACAGTGTGCGAATGTCGGCGCTGCGTGGCTGGGTCCATTTTGACTCAGTGCCATTCGGATGTCATTTGTGGTAGTTTACTTTAGTTAAATTGAAGAATATGCTTACAAACATATAGTCCATTCAATTATCTTTCATTTGATACCTCATTTTGTCTTGAAAACCCAACAATAAAATTTTAAATAGTTTTTGTTTTAATCCCAAACTCTCACTTCTGGTACCCGGGTACGAATAGCCACTTCGTTATTTAAAATGGTATAGGCCCTACAGAGTTTGTGTGGTACATTTAGGGTTACGTTTTCACACTTTTTAGAGGAAAGAAAATGTTTATTTTGCACGAAAAGTGGTAGGGTAGGCCCAATATTTAACAATTTAAAACACATAACATTTAAAGTGTTTCTCTATCGTAGAAAGCAGCCTTCGTTGAACGCTTTCGGTGACAATAATGATTTAATATTACTGATCATTTAGATGTAATTTGGTAATTTAAGGTCATGTTTTTAGAAAAATAAAATTAATATGTAGCAAAAAAATACTTCTTAAAACTTTTAATGATGTCTAGAAACTTAAACAATCTTACATAGATTTTAGATTATGATAGGATCTAGCATAGATACTTCTTTTTCCAATTAGGATTTGTGGTGCTTTTTCACAATTGCAGGTAGAAATTACCGCAAAGTGCCTGCAATTATTATCTCGATAACATCGGGTGATATTTTCTAGTAATTAATATGGATATAATTTCACTATTTCTTTATTTTGAAATATGCAAACTTTTTTTTTCGAAGTGATTATTCACAGAGCTGTGCGGATAACGCTCGCCGTTATTCACAGATTTCGGTCTGCCGATAACGCTCGACATTATTCGCAGAATGTGATAAATTAAATTATGAATATAAAATACAAAGTTGATAAGTAAACATCTCTAAGGTAGTGTTGTGGTCAGTATCTCCGCCCGTCACCCAGCAGACATATGTTCGATTCCCCGTCGGGGAAGCCTCTTTTTTATAAATAAAATTTAAAAAAAAAAAAATTTAATGGTTATTTCGTAGCGTTATATTATAATAATATTCTTCATATAGCTCTCTTATTCTGTTCACATAGTTTTATTATTATTTTCATATAGTTTTGTTACTTATGTTACAAGTTTCAATCTATTTTGTTAGAATGTTCATTCAAGTTTCATAAAAAAACTGTAAACAACATGGACATGCAGATGAGCCGCATAAACCATGTATAAGTCAGGTACAGCTGTTCTAACTGTACATTGTGATATACTTTTAGCTCTTTTGACAGTTTAATTTTCTTTGTATAATTCCACTCATAGACTTTAACATCCCTTTGTTTTTTCTCTAATAAACACATACTTATTAATAACTTACTTATTCAAATATTTTAGATCTCAGAGTTGTGTATTAATGTTTAGCTGAAAAAATATGTCACGTTTTATTTGTTTCATTTTATATTCTAATAAGTATCATAATAAGTAGGGACACAATATGCCGCTCCAGAAATAGTTGAAATAACACTTAGTGATGACAATGAAATGAACATACCGGTACCGTACTTAAAACATATCAATATCATTGACATCAACAAGTTTAGCTCTTGTCAAAAAAATGTTGATAATTGAAACAAAAAGCCATACTGCCACTGTTGTAACTATGGACTGCCACTGTTGTAACAATGGACTGCCACTGTTGTAACTATGGACTGCCACTGTTGTAACTATGGACTGCCACTGTTGTAACTATGGACTGTCACTGTTGTAACTATGGGTCTAAATACAAAAAAAAAAAAGCATACAAAAATTAATTGGAACCCTGCTGGTCGTAGGATGCATTGCGAGTCTTTGGGAAGTAAAGTTCCCTTGGGGCAATTGAAGCAGCGTTTACAAGTTTGAGGGTATGGCCAGCGCAATAACCAGCCAGCTTTACTTTTCCCAGCTAAGGCCAGAGCTGGGTAGACTTAGGGACACCCTCAAGGATCAGGAAAAAATACTAGCCTTAAACAGGATTAGATTATGTTATTATCGATGTAGGGCCTATATGCCCCTCCCCGTCTCTCAGATGGCAGCCTGGTGGAGACACCTCTCTGCATCATAACACTGTTGCATGGCATGTCAACTATTTCTGTCAGAACATTTCTGGACTACGTGATATATCATAGTGCTTTAAAAAAAACTAAACGATATCCTATCAAGCTTTGACAGCATTTAAAGACATCTCTACAATGGTTGAAAGTGAGTCTACATGAAGAATACCGGTACCATTTTTATTACTGGTATAACATTTAATATGAAATACCAGAAAATTAGCTATGTCTAGGAGTAGGTGAGTAGGAGGTTTGACTGGATCTATTAGTAACACTCTATATGTCGAATATGTTGGCCCTTAACAGAGCAGATGTAGGCACAATTAATTGTCCTATATCCAATACCTATAGGCTATAGTTAGGCCTATTAAATTTTTAAAATTTAACTTGTGCATACTGGTAGCTTCGGTTTTGAGATGTGTTTGTGCCATTCTCATTAACGATCAATCTATCCTACACTACTTAAAACTACACCCCTACCCCGGCTTGGAATGTGATCTTAATTATTCCTAGAAATGTGCGTCATTATGGGAACATTTCTGTCTAACAATAACGCTCTGCATTATTCGCAGATTTTGGTCTGCCGATAACGCTCGGCGTTATTCACAGAGCTGTGTGGATAACGCTTCCCTTTTTTTTTTTTTTTTTAAATTATGATTAAGAATAGGGGTTAGGTTAGATTTTGTAGTGCATTAATTTAATCATTAAAAATCAGTCCATTATTATTATTATTGAGCCCCAACTTACATTACAATGTAATTACCAAATATTTTCTAATGACTACTGGCTAAAAAGTTATATTAATAGTTCGAAGTGGTTATGCGCAGCCGACTGCGTATAACCCTGAGAGTTATTCAATCAGTTAAACGAAATCTTCGTTTTAAATTTCATTAAGTAAGTCAGTTCATCTATATTCATATGGCCAATTACTATTTTAAGACGTTTCAAGAAATTTCACTTCCAAACTACAGAACTCTTTAAAATCCGCGATGTATCTGTTTCGAATTCCGAAATTAGATAGTAAACATCGAAATGTTACAATGACTAACTTATGTAGTTAAGTCAAAGTTCATAGGTTATAATGAAAATGTCTACTAAGGTCACACTAAGAACTAAATAAAATTCCTCACTGAGTGAGGTTGTATTTTTGAACTGCTTAATTAAAGGTAATATTTAAACTATTCAATACGTAATATATAATTATCTAAAATTTAATAAAGTCGTTCAAATGTGTTGTTTTTATGGGATATTCAGCTATTAACGAATGACACGGTCATGGTTCAGTCAAGTCCAAGTGATGTGTAAGTTACTGTAAGTGTAAGTGTGGGCCTACCTACAGCCTACAGCCTACCTAGGGACAAGTTCAAGTAGGGACTGGGCCTGACTGGGGACCTACAAGTCTTTACCTGCCTGCTCACTGCTACTAAACTAAAGTTACTAAAGTTTAACGTAATAACTTTAACTTAATACAAGTATAAGCCATAATGAGAAGTGGGTCTACTAATTTGTTACTTTTGTCATTTAAATCATCATAATTAGCCTACAACGAGCCTACATTGAATTTGAATGCTTGGTAGATTTGGAGAGATAACACCGCATTCTTTACCATCGCCGCCGTCTTGGTTGCCGCAAACTTTGTTGCCGCAAACTTTTACGTTTTCACAGGTCGCCGCAACCAAGATGGCGGCCGTGGAAAATTAAAATAACGCACGTTTGCTAAAATTAGGAAGAAAACGTTAAAAAGTTTTGAAAAAAATGTCCTAAATGTATCCCTTAACCTAACCTGAACCCTAAGGCCCCAATCGGAACCAAGGTTTTGACCCTATCGGAACCAGAGTTTTGACCCTATTGGAACCAGCGTTTTGAACCTATCAGAACCATAGTTTGGACGCTATCGCCTATCGGAACCAGAGTTTTGACCCTATCGGAACCAGGGTTTTGACCCTATCGGAACCAGGGTTTTGACCCTATGGGAACCAGTCTTTTGACCCTAAAAATGAGGAAAATGAAGAAAAACAACAAAAATGGCCAAATATAATTATAAAATAAATAAATAATGAAAACCAGAACTTACAGTTTCATGGAATACACTTTTACACACTTTATTTCAGGTTCCACCTAAAATAATATCCACAAAATGAATGAAATACCACGAGGTAATACTATAAAGCCAGTATAAAGATGGCGGAACACAAAAAAATATTATAATTGGCCAACCAATGAAATTTTAAAATTATAAAGTAATCAAATAATAAAAAAATTAATTAAAACATGTCATCGTCATATTAATGAAAATGTAAGTCTAGTAACAAAAAAATAAGGGAAGTGAATCCAAAACAGCAACTTAATAAAACACGCAAATGACGTAAAATTAGTTGAATATTTGATTTACGGAAAATTTTAGCCAACCACTACTACTAAATGTATTCACTATGCCACAGTGAATTCAGTATCATTCAGGCCAGTATCAACTGTAGTCTAACTTAGTAACTGAAAACATATTAAAAAATGGGCCACCTCCAGAGGAATGCAACCTACAACTGTAGCCATCAACTATGTTTAATTGATATACCGGGTAAGTATAAGTAAGTATAAATTTAAAGGCTGAATTATGGCACATGAAATTAGGGGCATTGCAAGGATAAATAGTGTCCATGTCAAGATCTAAAACTGTACCTTGAAAACAAGTTTTAAAATGTCTTTGTCCAGCTCTCCAAATTTGCATAGCCACTCCACTTTTGTTTTCAAGCTGACCCACATCACATTCTGTGTATGGTATTGCGCCACACCCTAGATAGGCATCTGCATAAAATAGTTGAGAACACCTCTACTTGCCTGGTAGTGGATCTTGAGGGGGTGGGGGGAATGGTGCGACTATAAATTTTTTAAGTTGATATTTTTAACCAATAATTTAAAAACTTAATTAATATCCCTATAGCCTATGCCTATAGATGATAGATGCTCTAGGCCAGCAGTCCTCAGAGTACTGCCTGCAGGCTAGATCCCTCTCCCCCCAGGGGTCCTTAACTTGGCCCACTCATCTCATTAGTCAAATGCACGCCCATACCCCACAATTAAATACTATTATTAAGTTTATGTTGATTGAGATATTATAGGAATTTTTTTATGTTTTAATTTTCAAACTATTTTTAGGACACTGAATGGGTCTTTGTTAAAGAGTTTGAGGACCCCTGCTTTAGGGGATATCTTTCCTAATCGACATGTGCATTTATAACATTTATATCCTGTGAATCATTTTTTGTTTCACTTGGGTCATTCGCTTTATCAATACTAAGCCCAATAGTAGGAATAAGCCTTATAGTTTTTGTTGCAACCTACATTTACTATATATACTTTAATATATTTTTTTATGCTAGTTTGTGTCTGCTTATTATTATGTCAACTGTGCAAGATCTACATTACAAAGGATAATGACATATGTCTTCAACTATTGTTTATATAATGTTCCTTAGGGGGAATTTTTTAGCTAACTGTAGTTGTATTTGGAATGTCAATAAAAGACCTGTGTTTTGAATAGTAAATTTATTTTGTCTAAAATTGATGCTCTGCATACACCGCTATCCATCAAATCAGCTCCACCCGCCACTACCTCACTGTTAGTGCAACAAAAGCCCTAGTCTATGCTCTTGTTCTCTCTCGTCTTGACTATTGCAACTCTCGTCTGTAAGGCTCACCAAAACACTTCTTAGAAAAATTACAAAAGGTTCAAAACTCAGCTGCTAGACTAGTTCTAAAGGCAAAACAACCTGATCACGTCACATCACTACTTTACTCACTTCATTGGCTCCCTGTACAAGCACGGATTGACTACAAACTCTCTGTTCTCTGCCACAACTTTTTCTCAAATTCCTCCCCTTCCTATCTTACTGAACTTCTTTCTGTCTATTCACCCCTACGACAGCTTCGCTCCTCCGCTGAAGCACTTATTCTTTCTGTCCCCAAGACTGGCACAAAAAAATATGATGAACAATCTTTCTCTTTCTGTGCCCCCAAACAATTGAATTCTCTCCCATTACACATCCCCAATATACTGACCATCACTGCCTTCAAAACTGCACTCAAAACACATCTTTTTAAACTCTACTATCCTGACTGATTCCCACCTCTAACCGAAAAATGATGACTCTGGGTGCTGTCCATGCCTTGACATGTAAATAGTTTTAAATATAAATTTGTTTTGTTTTATTTAATTAATGTATGCAATTTAATTTTTTAAGTTCATGATTATGTTTGCTAAATTGTGTGTACAGCACGGTGAGCCCAGCCCTAGGCTGGGTACCACGCTATATAAAACCACTTATAATAATAATAATACTGATGTAAATGTATTTTATTAGTGAGACAATCTGAGGCTTTCTTACGAGTCAAATTAATCTGATTATGTTTATTTTCACATCTACACCTAATCATTACTAACATTACTGAACTGAAAATGATATTTTTTATTTATTTCAGGCCATGGATTGGAAGGCTGTTATATGAAATTCATGATTTTTAAGCTAGTTAGCTGAATAGTCCCTGGCAGTTGTTGCTGGGGCTCCAAGAATAGGTATTTATTTATGTGTGGAAGTCTGTTCCCTTTTTAGTTTTCATGTCTACTTGTCAACCTCCTGCGCGTCTGCTAATAAACCTCTGGAGATATAATTAGTGAAATTAGTTTCACTGTATAAAATAAAATATATATAATCATTTAACAGAAAAATAAAGTGACTGGTAGATAGGCCTAAGATATTTATGTCAACAGAAATATAAAATAAAAACCACAAATATAAGTTGATTTCACAAATTTGTGTAAAGCAGAAAAATATATTTTTTTTATGCTAGTTTGTGTCTGCTTATTATTATGTCAACTGTACAAGAACTACATTATAAAGGATAATGACATAATATGTCTTCAATTATTGTTTATATAATATTCCTTAGGGGGAGCTCTTTAGCTAACTGTAGATATATTTGGATTGTCAATAAAAGGCCTGAGTGTTGAACAGTAAATTTATTTTGTCTAAAATTTATTATAAATCTGATTATTCATTTTTTAAAATTTTAATTCAGGAAATTCATAGCATAAATGCATTTTAAAATGAGACTACTCTTAAAGCTGTTATGTTTGGAGTTCAGGGTGTCAGATACTTCTAGATGGGAGTTTGAACTATAGTTATCTATATAATTTTAGATGTCCTACAACAGTGTTTCCCAAACTTTAAAGTTTGGTTGACACGTTTTGAAATGGCATCTTTTTATTCAACCATAAATAATCATGTTGTGCAGACCAACAACATAAGGCTCGTGGACCAGTGTTGCTCTGTGGACCACCATTTGAGAAACACTGTCCTACAATTTAGAGATGTATTATAATTCATAAATATTTATTTTTCTTAAATTATTATTGAAAAGAATTTATTATTCAAAAGTATATCACAATCTCTCCATCTTTTCTTTTTCCCCAATCACATTCAACCTGTCTAGAGGACAGCAGACGGAAAAGCATTGCAATGCACCTAGAGAGAAATGGGTCCAGATCGCAGTCTAGAACTAGAACTAGAACAGTCCAAGTTCGTACCCTTGGTGGGTCAAAGTTTACCAGTCCGCCCAACCCTGGCTAGGGAGGGTGAATTCCTTTGTGGTTGGGGTGCCGCATTCATCAACATATGTATAACTTTTCCAGTCAACAAAGCCATCTTCCGTCAACAGCTGCACGGCATATCAGGTGCACGGGCGGTCAATCAGCTGCAGAAGGATGGGCTGCGGTACTTGTATAGGGGATTACTGCCCCCTCTCTTGCAGAAAACTTCGTCCCTGTCCATGATGTTCGGTGGCTACTACTGGTCCCAAGATGTCCTCCACGAAAAATTTCCATCATTGAGCGTCTACAGTAACCACACAATCGCCGCTTTGACATCAGGGTCCCTAGAGGCTATGTTCACCCCATTTGAAAGGGTCCAAACATTGATGCAGACAGCCGCTTATCACAACAGATTCTCCAACACACTGGATGCATTCAAGCACCTCCGCAGCTATGGCCTGAGGGAGTACTATCGTGGCCTTAGTTTGATTCTACTCCGGAATGGCCCCAGCAATGTAGCTTTTTTCCTTGGTAGAGAATATCTGCAAACATGTGGACCAATTTTCACAACAGGTAGTGAAAAGGTATGTACTGGTATATAATAAAGAGTTAAAAAATTCAAGGTTTGTTTCACATAGGTCAGCAGACAGTGGAAATGTATGTTTTAGAAAGGCCTGCTGAATGTGAAAAGATATATTTTAAATAGACCAGAGACTTAGAAAAGGAATGTTTAAAATAGGTCAGCATGCAGGGAAAAGGGACAACATTTTCAGAGCTTAAAAATTGTGGGACTAGTTTTAAAACCTTTTGTGTTGCTCATGACTGAATGCAGTATTGATATAATCAGTTGCATGAAAGCTTCAAGGAAATTAAAAAATTGTTAACAGTATCTGACACCAAAAAGTTTTTTTCTCATATGTTACTTGTTTGTTTGCAGATGGTGAAAGACTTCCTGTGTGGTGCGTGCCTAGGGACAGTAATCAGCACTTGTTTTTATCCCCTCAATGTTATAAAAACACGAATGCAGTGCAAGCTCGGTGGCAGCTTTGACAGCATCTGGAGCACGTTCAAACTCCTGCTACATGAGCGAGACAGAAACATTCGAAGACTTTTCAAAGGTATCCATCTCAACTACATGCGTTCTTTTGTATCATGGGGGATAATCAATGCTTCCTTTGAGTTATTGATGCGGACATTTTTCAGTCAAACATCTGGCATCAGTTGAGGAATGTGTGACTTAGATTACCAAGATTTTTTCATCAGTGGAAAATGGTTGGCAACCAAATATTGTGCCTGTTTTAAATTAGGATCTGACTTGGGTGACGTGCAAAGTTAAGTTTTTTGACAATCAAAATAAGTGTCCATCAGCAAAGTTAAAATCTGTGTAAAAAGACATTTTTTTAGATGTTATTCACTAATAATTTTATTTTTTAACATCGCTTGGATTCTTGAAAATAATTTCTAGATGAAGTAATTAATTTTAAAAGTTGTCTGTCTTATTTATGGTTCCAAATAAAGTCATTGACATCTTCTTTCTTTGTTTACTCTTGTCCTCTAAAAATAAATACTTAAATAAATTAATGTTTTGTTGTTGACAAAGATAATTTTAACATTTCACCTGTAATCAGACCTGTAAATTTTTAATGTTGTATAAAAAAAATATTTTCTGACCTGTAACAGATTTTCTTACATTCATTACAACTTGAAACTGCTATAGTTTCATTCATTGTTGTCTCTTATTTATTTATTAATATGCTTCATTAGATTAAAAAAAATTTTTTTTTTTTTTTATTTCCAAAGAACTCATTGTATAATGAGAGAATTTCTTGTTTTTTTCTTTATTACCGTATTCAATATTTTTTTTTTAACCATATAACTAATTTATGTGATATGCAGTTGCAGATTGATCCTTACATCTCTCTGACCCTCCTTACTCAGTTATTCCCATATTGTTATTAAGTACTGTACTACTATACACTACAGGAAATAACAGACTTTAAATGATCTGGTTCTTAAACTACCTAAAGCTAAGGCCCTTACACATACACACAAAGGCCCTTACAGACACAGCCTTCATTTTTAAAAAAAAAATGAATCATAAGGAATGAAATTTTTAAATGAAATCTCTGTAGAATTATTGAATTCCTGGTGAATATTGCACAAAAAAAATCTCTTTGCGAAAAAAAATTTCTATGTGCTTTCTTAAACTTGAACATTTCAAATTATTATTAACAAAGCTTGAGTGATGGAAAATTTTTGTTTCATCTTTGAGTCCAATATTAACTCAAGTGTCGAAATGGTGAGTAATAATAGTCTGTGCTTTGCTGCATCGACTAGTACTGTTTGCGCTTCATTGGAAGCATCCTTCATTTTTTTTCCAAATTTAAAAAATACTATTGTTTTCGTTTGACTTATTACTAATTATTATACTCCTTACAAATAAATGTAATTTAGCAAATAAATTTTGTATAACGTTATTTAAATTTCACAATTATTCTATATTGACATAAGTAATGTACAGGTCATTTGATTAAATCCTCTATTCCTCCTTGATACACATAAGAATAAAATTACTTTGTCTGCCCATGTGCTGGCTTCCTTATTCCCCTGTCTGTCCATGTGCTGCCTTCCTTATTCCCCTGACTGTCCATATGTTGCCTTCCTTACTCCTCAAACTTTGATGTTGAAAGTTTTATGCAATATTGGAATAAGCTGTTTACTTGTGCATAAGTTCCATTTATTATATTTACAACTCTTACATATCTAATCTATTATGAGATTTACTTACAGACATACAAACTAGATTCTTTACTAACAACTATTGCCTCATACATAAAACTGTTTGCCCACAACAGAAAACCTCCAGGTAACCAATGGAAGAAAAGATTAAACCAAGGCATACATCATTTTTTCAGTTTAATCATTTTCCCGATAATCAATTATTTATCCATTAGCCACAATGAAATATAAATTAAATTTAAAAAAAAAAACTTTTGCATTTATGTTGGTTTTTGGGATTATTTTAAAATTGTTTATTTTTGTTGATGAATAGTACAACAGATTTCCTTTCAAGTTTTTATATGGAGACAGACAAAAAGATTGGGAATGAATGGAAATTTTACAGGGAATCCATGGCCTGTCACATAGTGGTCAATCAAATCTTGAGCCACAGGTTCAAAGGTCGTGAATATTATCCTTTGTAAACTTGCCCAGTTTAGGGAGCTGTTGGTTATATCAAATGTGTGATAAGTCTGATATCAGCCTTGAGTGTGTGGTGACTAAGATTTTTTAGATATATTTTCTTTAATGTGTATGACAACTATAGAATTGTGTGGTTTCTTGTCTTGGTTGAGTTTTAGAGGTGGGCTATCCATGTCTCTCTATGAGGCCATTATTTTGGAGAAGCTGGGCTTGGGTATCCATGTCTCTCTATGAGGCCATTATTTTGGAGAAGCTGGGCTTGGGTATCCATGTCTCTCTATGAGGCCATTATTTTGGAGAAGCTGGGCTTTGGTATCCATGTCTCTCTATGAGGCCATTATTTTGGAGAAGCTGGGCTTGGGTATCCATGAGGCCATTATTTTGGAGAATCTCTTTAAAAAAGTGAGGTATGGGGAGCAGTCAGGATATATTTTTGTTCTTCAAAACCAAAATATTTCAACCAGATCACTGATGAAATGCAAGCAATATTGAACAGACTTCTGCAAATTAATGGCCGGGTGTAACTGTTCATATCAATTGATTTACTGCTGTACGACCTAAGGTCACTGAGTGTGAGTGACGAGGTGCCACAGGGGATTAAATTTTAAAACTCTTGTTACAGGTAAAATTATAGCAACTTTTCTATTTTCTCACTAGTGTTGTTTTTTCTTCACTCTTCAAGCATTCTAAGAAATCTTTTTAAATAGCATTGTAGGGAACAGATACAATAGTAAAGACACATTTTGACCTGGTAAAGACAATGTCGACCTAGTAAAGACACATGTTGACCTGGTAAAGACAGGTGTTGACCAATCAAATCCACCTTAATTGTCCTTTTAAAATTTGAATGTAGTTTAAGCATGTTATAACTTAATTGTTTGAAAATTATGTATAATTTTTGAATGAGAAAACATACAAATGCAACCGTGTCTTATTAAAGAAACTGGTGAATATATTGGGTGTGTTCAATGTTTCACAATAATCCTCCTAATAGAATTATTATGACAGCAAAGACCTTGCACTTGATATGCATGATTGATTGGCAGAAGTGTGTTGTTTAATACTTGCTCTGATGAAGTGACCTCTATTGGAAATGATAAGCTACTGTTACATTGTTGATTGTTTCATTGTTCTATGACCTGACTTTTGTGCACCATCAGCAGAATAGTCATTATTCATAGATCACTGACTCTCACCTTAGTAGGCGCTGGCTTTTTGTGCCTGATGTTTAGATCTTGTAATTGTTGTAAAACGTCTTGAGTTAAATGTGCCTCTACACAAGTGAAATTTACATCTAAAATTTAATCTCTTGACCTGCAGTCTTCACATGTAAACCACTTGTAGCATTCACTAGCCTTTCTCCATGGGACACACTTTGTTGATGTCAACCCAAACCTGTTGCAATATGACACATGCCTGTTATTTAATTAATTTATTACTCAAGCATAGTAAACTTCATTGAAATAAATAATTCGTAATATATGTTAATTTAATATATTTATGTCATTACATAATGCACTGGTTGTATCATGCACTTTATGTAAAATGTTAAAGGTTTGCTGTGAAATGTGTACTTTATTGTGTACAAGTTAATTCTAACATTATCAATGTTATCTTATTTGCACATGTTATCCTTTTATTTAGTTCAGAAAAGATTATCTTATAATTGCAAATAAAGATGATTGGACCGCTGCTGGTAATAAAAGTCAATGAAGAATTGTGTGGATTGTTTTTACCATTTTTTTAAACATACCTTAGGAATATTGCTTGACATTTGTCTTAAAAAGAAAATCTAATTACTTTTCCAATTCAGATGATATGATTTATGATATAACAATGATTTATGATTTAACAATGACCTATGATGTAACAATGACTTATAATATAACAATAAGTTTGTTTAAAAGAAATGACAAAAACCAGATCAAGACACAGGCAGCATTGTTCAAGATTTTATTCCAAGCAGTAAAAATAGAAAATGACCTAACAGACCTTTTAAATGACCTAACAGACCTCTTGGAAATAAAAAAGCATAAAGTGGTTGGGTTTATTTATAATGTTTTTTTTGTTTTTTTGCACCAGCATTTTATTAATATCATATGACATATATTTATATAAAGTTATCATCTCATACAATATGCAATTATCATCATAATACAAGAATAACCAAATATTTCAATGGTATGTAAATACATCAGAAAATGAAAACAACAACAGACCGGCCATGAATAGCCTTACAATAAACCAACCAATTATGTCAGTAAATGCCTCATCAAAAGAAAACAACTGGATGAAACACTAACAAACCTGCCTCCACAAAATCAAACCTGTAGAAAAGAACACTATTCTCACATTTCCCAAATTGTTTAAATACAATTCAAAATAGATTGTTGAAGTTTCCCTGTTATGTAAAAATCTGTAAATAGGTCAACCACAAAAACAAATGTAGAAACAGTATATAGAAAGAAAAGCGGATTTGATTTCAGTATTTAAACCAAAAAAATGAATCAACATTTGTGATTATGGTAAAAACTTCACACACAAAATTTACTCGTTGCTTGTACAAGGCTTGGAACTCTTTGGATAAAACAAATAATCAAAATTCTTGTAATTAAGGAAAGAAATTAGCTATCTGGAGACACTTAGTTGAAAAAGAGATTTGACATAAACTGATTTTAAAAGAGACAAAAATATTAATTCCTCTTCTACTTTTCAAATATTTCTTCATTAACTTGACAAAATAGAACATTAAGAAATCATTTGGAATGGTGCAATATCAAATGCTATTCAAACAACCATTTGTCATGGTGTAATATCATATGCTATTCAAACAACCATTTGATGTGGTCCAATAACAGGACTATTCAAACAACCATTGGACATGGTCCAATGACATGCACTATTCAAACAACCATTGGACATGGTCCAATGACATGCACTATTCAAACAATCATTTGACATGGTCCAATGACACGCACTACTCAAACAAAGGATTGACATGAAAACTAGTAAAAATCTTTATCTAGCACTTCAAAAAAAGCTGTATATGAAAATTTTTCATTAATATTTGATAGGAAACAGTGAAGTTTCCATTTCGCCCTAGCTTCTACAGTTACGTGGCTTACTGGCCTAATCAGTCTTTTAATAGCCATGGCATCACTCATATCCACACAAGGTATTCACAGAATACTCCCAATAGATCAACAACTGAAGCAGATACTGCCCATCTATTTATAGCTCATTCATTAAACATCAGCTTTCACAAATTACGTGGACCCCTGAGATAAAACACTTGCTAACTCCATACCTCAAAACTAGAGCATTGGTAGAAAGAAACATGGGCTAGGGAAAAGTATCATGAAGGAATTCTTCCTAATCTGAGTTATAAATATTTAATTTTTGGTCATTTTGCTGTAGAGTCCAGACCAGATTTCTGTGCTTAAAGATGTATTGTAGGTTTTGTTGAGGCTGAAATTTATCAAATAATATAAATCCAACAAAACTGTAATCAGTAAATGTAAAATATATGTAACCCAGTCAACTGTTATGTAAACTATATGTGACCAACATATACCAATCAATCTTTATGTATGTAAACCATGGGTCCGATATGTACCAGTTAAAACGTATGCGTGTTAACTAAAGTGACCAACATGTACTGATCAACAGTTATGTTGACCACATTACACTTCTACAAAACTGATCAGCTAAGCTAACAGAGAAGAATGAAGACTACCGAGTGATATAACCAGCATTGGATGACAGCCCAACCCAGTGGTTCTCACACTTGTTTATCTTATGACACTAAGAGCAAATGACAAGTTATTCTGCAACACAGCATTCAATCAAGTATCCAATAATATAAGTTGTCTATTTCAATAGGAGAGCCGCATCCAAGCAAAATATCATTTGATTATATTAAATGGATTATATTAGATTATTTGGGATTGTATTACATTAAATGGATTGTATTAGATTAGATGGATAGCATAAAAGATATCAATTTGATTTGTAGGTGAAGATGTCTTTTAAAAATTTTACATCAGGTGGTTGAAAACGGCTGAGATGAAATAATTGAAAACATCCAAACATTGAAAGATTCATTGGAAAGCTTAGTCCCTACATAATAAAATTGTAATAAGAAAAATAATATTATCTTGCCGTGACATTGCCCCCAGTTATCTGCCGTGACATTGCCCCCAGTTATCTGCCTTGATATTGTACAAACATGAACTATGCAGTGGAAGGTGCTCTAACACAACAACCTTGTTATACCACCAACAAACAAAATAATAATTCTTTAAATTCTAACATTAAGTGTAGTAATGTAAATTCACAGCTTAGAAACCAATTATTTAAAACAATTCAATGAAAAATCTTATAATTGTCTAAAAATAAAAAATGATGTATGAGCGTCAACTTGTACAACAGTCTGAACTTGCACAACAGTCTGAACATGTACACCAGTTTAAATGCCTAAACCTGGTTGAAATGTTCAATAGTTATAAAAAAAAATGTTGACAATAATATTCAGACCACAAAGAACCTCCAATTGACATTGATCTCCAGCTTTATGAGTTCATCCAACAACATAACAAGATGCAGTCAAGGGATACAAATGCTAAGTCATACACATGCTAAGTCATGCCTGCTATGTCATACAATGGTAGTCATACAATGGTAAGTCATACAATGGTAAGTCATACAATGGTAAGTCATACAATTGGTAAGTCATACAAATGCTAAGTCATACAATGGTAATTCATACAAATGGTAAGTCATACAATGATAAATACCAAGGTTACTTTGCATGAAAGACGATGCTGAAGAGATAATCAAAATACAATTTCTATCATTTTATGTTTTTATCACATCAGTCCAATTGAAACTCTAGTCAAATAGGACAGCTATTAGAGCTCTCATCTGTTATAGGACATCTATTAGAGCTCTCATCTGTTATAGGACAGCTATTAGAGCTCTCATCTGTTATAGGACAGCTATTAGAGCTCTCATCTGTTATAGGACAGCTATTAGAGCTCTCATCTGTTATAGGACAGCTATTAGAGCTCTCATCTGTTATAGGACAGCTATTGGAGCTCTCATCTGTTATATACAGCTATTAGAGCTCTTATCTGTTATAGGAGAGCTATTAGAGCTCTCATCTGTTATAGGACAGCTATTAGAGCTCTCATCTGTTATAGGACAGCTATTAGAGCTCTCATCTGTTTGGAAACATGGAGAAAATTAACATGTCTTAGTAGAATCCAGCCAAAAATAAACTCATTAAATTTCCTCTGAGAATGGGCTTTTAAAAAAAAAATGAACAATAAATTATATTAAAGCTGAATGAGAGCTAAGATTTACACTTGTCATGAAATGATTATCAAAGGTAACAGAATAAATTGTTCTTGGTGAATGGAGTCACTTGTTCATTAGAATTACATAATAACTGAATTGTTCCTATAGGCGTTGGCATCATTGTAACACAAGTCCAAAAGATTACATAAAACATAACATGTACAAATCTTTCTCAAAATATACAGTGAAATGCCCCAAAAATGTAGTCATTGTTGACAATGCTCATTAGAAAATGATAAACACTCCCTGCTAGAATCCATACAGTTAGAAAATATTAAAAACACTCCCTAAATAGCTAAATTGTAAGAAAATAACAAATATTCCCTCCAGGAACAATTCAATAAATTCAATAAATAAAAACAAAGCTATAGTGCTAAGAGAAGACATATGGAATACAATGATAACATCATTAACTCTTCTTATTTATCTCTGTCCCTTGAGAAGCTATGTGATAGTATTCACATGATCACTTGAGCAACAGAAAACTATAGAAGAAATTCACTGACTTAGATGGGTTATTTCATCTACAACTTTACAAACAAGGGAGGTACATCGTCCCCCTCACTATTCAATGTTGGTTAACAAGCGATAAATATACCCAAACATGATTTACAAACACGATTCTTATAATTTTAATTTCATTCCTACTCATACAAAATTGATTAGGTTCCTTTCCCAAATGTTTTAAAACTACAATGAGCAACATCATCCAGTCTAAAAGTGGCCCACATTTAAGCATGCCTTACCCATCCAAGTCTAAAAGTAGCACACATTTAAGCTTGCCTTACTCACCCAAGTCTAAAAGTGGCACACATTTAAGCTTGGCTTACTCATCCAAGTCTAAAAGTGGCCCACATTAAAGCTTGGCTAACTCATCCAAGTCTAAAAGTGGCCCACTTACTCCTGAGTGGATGTAACCAGGGGATTATTAAAATTTTAGTCCAGGCAAAATCATTTTAAAGTCTATTTCTAAAGCAAGTTTTTAAAAATAAAAATAATTTGAGTGATGTTTTGCATTCTGTGAGACAACAAGGGAGTTATTGCAAGACTGTGGTACATTTGTTTAGAGTTAGAAAATTCTTAAGTCGTTTGTGCTCCAATTAGTGATGATGGTGTCACCCGGGCAGTAACTAGTGTGTTTAACCACTAAGGGCCCCCCCAACCTAAAGAATTCATCCCTGTCCAGACCATGGTACCCCCCCCCCCCAACCTGTGACATTACTAGCCATCACTTCAATAATTTATAATTTAATGTTTTCTACAAGATAGCAGCTGACTAACCCGGCAGTAACTAGTGTGTTTAACCACTAAGGGCCCCCCCAACCTAAAGAATTCATCCCTGTCCAGACCATGGTACCCCCCCCCCCCCAACCTGTGACATTACTAGCCATCACTTCAATAATTTATAATTTAATGTTTTCTACAAGATAGCAGCTGACTAGCGCAATGTTGACATATAACAGACAATTTAAAAAATGAAACAAATCTATTAAACAAAACAACAGTTTTCTAATTAAATGAGGTTTGACTTATCTTTGAGCTTTGAAATAAAAATTGGGGGGAACATTGGACATTATCCCAATGATGTATTCTACTCTCCCGTAACAAAAAATGTCAAATCAAAACAATTTCTACCATGTGTCCATTTGGGGCAGACACAAGATCTAATTTCTTAGGTCCAATTTCTTATAATGACAGCTAACTGTACTTCTATAGCTTGACTTGAAGAAATACTTCACACTGACAGGCAACATGTTGATCACACAACTCATCCTTACAATTGTCAACAGGTTGATCACACAACTCATCCTTACAATTGTCAACAGGTTGATCACACAACTCAACCTTACAATTGTCAACAGGTTGATCACACAACTCATCCTTACAATTGTCAACAGGTTGATCACACAACTCATCCTTACAATTGTCAACAGGTTGATCACACAACTCATCCTTACAATTGTCAACAGGTTGATCACACAACTCATCCTTACAATTCTTTCCTCGGCTAGCTATCTCACAGACACACCTCACAGACGCATCTCACAGACACTCACTAACTACATCTGACTAGTGTCAGGACTGAACCGTCTCAATCTGTCGATATTTTTTCCGCATGTTAGAAACAGGGTCTTTGAACAACATGGTGTCTAGTCGTACGACAGAGTGCAGCAGGGGCATGTAACCAAAGTATTCCACAAACTCCTCTAGGCAATCCTGCCGCTGCTGAAAGTGAAGCTGCTCTGGTTGGTCAGGTTTTAGGGTCAGTGCCGACTCTTTGTGCTGCTTGCGCTGTGTAAGCTGAAGGACATACAAATTAATTCTTTAGGCAATAGAAAAAGAAAAAAAGTTCTTTCCTTGTTGAATAATATTACTGGAGAAAAAGTGTGGTCATATATCTTGGCCGGCCACGTCAAATACTGAGGCCTGCAGATGCCAAATTTAGCAAAAATAAACTTATTTGTTTTTCATTCAATTGACAAAAATAATCCGTTATAAGAAATTATAGAAGATAAAGCAATAGGACATTAGTTTTATACTAATTTCATCATGTGCTTTAAGAATAGATAAACATCTCTGTAGAGAAATTAATAGATGTTTAAGCATATTTTAATATGAGGTAAAATGACATTCTGCCCACTAACGGTTTAGTCACTAATCAAAGTGGTTTGCGAAGGCTTTTGGGTTGGCCACCCCTACTCAACAATAACAGTTGACACAATGTCATCTTTTTCTTTTGTTTTAATTGTTGCAAATTTCACTTCCTTAAAAAAAATTATAATTTCAATTTTATTTGATTAGTCAAAAGAGTTTACCTCAATGGGTGACTGGTGTGTGGCATTGGTCCCCACAACTTTAAAGTGTGTTTTCCTTAAACTTAATGGGTGACTGGTGTGTGGCATTGGTCCCCACAACTTTAAAGTGTGTTTTCCTTAAACTTAATGGGTGACTGGTGTGTGGCATTCGTCCCCACAACTTTAAAGTGTGTTTTCCTTAAACTTAATGGGTGACTGGTGTGTGGCATTGGTCCCCACAACTTTAAAGTGTGTTTTCCTTAAACTTAATGGGTGACTAGTTTGTTGTTTGGGCCAGCAGGTTTTTTACCTTAATGGGTGACTGGCGTGTTGCATGTGCCACCAGGAAGTTCATGAGGAGATCCTCACAGTTGTTACACTCGTCCACCTTGGCCAGCAGCATGGGACTCAGGTAGTTGGTGTATAAATAATTGAAGTATCTGAAACGATTCATCAACAACAGGTCATTATTCAGTCTTTATTGTGGCAAATTAAATACTGAATCATCTACAATGGCATTATTATTGGGTCCACTCTTGCACCAATAAATATCTAGAAATAACAGAAGGGGAATTTTTTTATTTTTTTCTTCTTTTGGCAACAAATTTCTTTGCACAATTTATATAATTTAATATTTTGGGTAATGCGAAGAGATGGCACCGTGATGTAATTGGCATGTTTTGCTAGGTTGCTGTTTTGGATTTACTCCCCTTATTTGTTAATAGAGTTACATTTTCATTAATATGACGATGACATGTTTTAATTAGATTTTTATTGGTTGATTAATTATAATTTTAAATTTTAATTCAATTTTGGGAGTTTAGGTTAGGGTCAAAACCAAGGTTAGGGATAGGGTCAAAACCCAGGTTAGGGATAGGGTCAAAACCAAGGTTAGGGAAGGGTCAAAACCAAGGTTAGGGAAGGGTCAAAACCAAGGTTAGGGAAGGGTCAAAACCAAGGTTAGGGATAGGGTCAAAAACAAGGTTAGGGAGAGGGTCAAAACCAAGGTTAGGTGAGGGTCAGAACCAAGGTTAGGGAGAGGGTCAAAACCAAGGTTAGGGAGAGGGTCAAAACCAAGGTTAGGGAAGGGTCAAAACCAAGGTTAGGGAGAGGGTCAAAACCAAGGTTAGGGAGAGGGTCAAAACCAAGGTTAGGGAGAGGGTCAAAACCAAGGTTAGGGAGAGGGCCAAAACCAAGGTTAGGGAAGGGTCAAAACCAAGGTTAGGGAGAGGGCCAAAACCCAGGTTAGGGATAAGGTAAAAACCCAGGTTAGGGATAGAGTTAAAACACAGGTTAGGTTTGGGGATACATTTAGGAAATTGTTTCATTAATTTTTAACATTTTATTCCCAATTTTAGAAAACTTGACTTATAATATTTTTTCACAGCTGCCATCTTGGTTGCCACGATCTGTGAAACTTTCAAAGTTTACGGGTCGCGACAACCAAGATGGCGGCTACGGTAAAAAACGCGGTGTCATCTCTTCGCATTCACCAATATTTTTATATCATTAAAAAAATTATGACAGAAATACAAAAACCAATTTTACAAAAGAGTTTATGTCATTTTCTTTTACAAGGTGTCAGGCTCAGAACAGTATTTAAAACACTTAAGACCTGCTGATGTCCTCACCTGTGATATACAGCCCTATATGTCCTCACCTGTCATACACATCACCAGATGTCTTCACCTGTGATATACAGCCCCAGATGTCCTGACCTGTCATACACAGCCCCATATGTACTCACCTGTGATATACAGCACCAGATGTCAGCACCATACTGTACTCGTTAGTCCACCTGGAGCTGTACTTCCACTTGTTTAAAGCTTCGTCCCAGTAGTGTGTCCTGGAAGGGTAGCCAACGATACGGTCTGGGAACTCCTGCCACACTCCAAAGGCAAAGTCAACCTGGCAGACAACAATATATCATTACAGAAACCAAAAATACACAATTTAATGCTTAAAAATTCAAAATATACAATTTAACACTACAAAAATCAATGTATACAATTGATTATTACAGAAATAAAAGTATACAATTTATCAATACAGAAATCAAAGTATACAATTTATCAATACAGAAATATATCAACAGTTGGTTTACCTCGTCTGTAGTAAGTAAAACATCCTCATCCAGATTAAAGACAGCATCTGTCTCTATTTCTTTATAAGGATAAAATCTTGCATTGATAGACTGTGGATATAGGAATAAATATCTGATAGACAGTGGATATAGGAATAAATATCTGTGGATATAGGAATACATTTCTGATAGACAGTGGATATTGGAATAAATATCTGATAGACTATGGATATAGGAATAAATAATATATGAAAGAATGCGGATATAGGAATAAATATCTGACAGATTGTGGATATAGGAATCTATGTAACAGTCTGATAAACCAATGAAAGGGCACAGTGAAATAGCTAGTGTAATATGGCAAACTGTGGATGTACAATTGTCCAAGACATAAGTTTGACTATTCTGTTACCATCTCAGTGAGACACTGACCACAGTTCTGCTCAAACTCTACATTTTAGGCTCAAATATTTTATTAATTTTATTTTTTTAAAGAATCTGAAATAAGCTGATTCTAAAGATGTGAGCGAGTTTAGTTCATTCTAAAGATCTTGACTATTTACAGTCCAGTAAGATATGACAACTTTTGAATCATTCAGGCTTGAATAACCTATCAATGAGAAGATGCTAACAATAAGAAGATCCTAGCAATGAGAAGATCTAAGAATTTTATATCATTTACATCATAAGTAGGGATGTTAATATCAGATTGTTTGACAAACTGGTTATCTGTTTTCAGAAAACGTGTTTAAATGAGTTACCAGATTTTACAATGCTTTCCCAATTCTTCTGCTCATCAAGGTCAGCTTGACATTGTATGTTATCCAATCAAAAGCAGCAGTTATAAATGAATATGTTTTTAGAGCTGTCAAAGCAATGTGCCTTTTGATTTCATGTATTACTAATCATTGGCCAACACCAATAGAAAAGTTATACCTTATGGTGGTGCTTTCTTTTGATTTCATATATCACTAATCATTGGCCAACACCAATAGAAAAGTTATACCTTATGGTGGTGCTTTCTTTTGATTTCATATATCACTAATCATTGGCCAACACCAATAGAAAAGTTATACCTTATGGTGGTGCTTTCTTTTGATTTCATATATCACTAATCATTGGCCAACACCAATAGAAAAGTTATACCTTATGGTGGTGCTTTCTTTTGATTTCATATATCACTAATCATTGGCCAACACCAATAGAAAAGTTATACCTTATGGTGGTGATTTTTTTGATTTTTTTTTAAAAAAGGGTTCCCTTTTTTTAAATTTTTTTTTTAAACGTTTGAATTTTTAAAAAGCTTTTTAAAATATTGATTTTTGTTTTTTCAAAATCAACAACAGGTTATCATCAATAGTTAATCAAAAATAGTTTATCAACAACAGGCAATCAACAGGTTATTGGTTTCAAAATTGTTAACTGGAAATCTGCTTATTGTTGAACATTTTAATAAAAATTGTTCACATCTAATGCAGTCTACACAATGTTTACATCTAATGCAGTTACCCAGAGTTCACATCTTGAGACTCCCTGAGCCCTCATCTCATTTAAGGCTTGTATCCTCTTATCCTTACCTTGATATCCCTTGTCTTGACTCGCACTGGTATCCCCAGGTCTGTGGGCCACTTGTGGGATGGGGGAGGTGGGATGTCACAGTGCCACAACACTATCACCTGTTCAGACACAAAGAAGACACTCTTGGCATAAGTTTAAACACATAACGAAGGGACAATTTTAAAATGACAGAAGAAAATAGGAGGTTAAAGGTCACTGGGTTTGTTGATACTAATATCTTCTCTTGTTACTCAGGTGGCTGTTTTTTGCCTGGTGTCAAGGACACTGACCATATGTCCTCCTCCATATTGACTTTGGGAGATACTTAGTTTCTATCACAAAGACCGCCGAAGACCCAGGCTCCCCAAAATAAGAACTAATAACAATTTGTAGAGGCTTCTGCTAACAGTTATTAGTGAATTGCTGGTTTGAGCAATGCGTTGTGTCCTATCACATTAAATTGAAAAAGAAAAAAATAAATATTCCACAAACTTTAGGATTACCTTCTTCAATGTTGTTTTATTTTTAGAACCTCTCTTTTGTTTTATTTTTAGAACAACTCTATTGTTTTATTTTTAGAACCTCTCTTTTGTTTTATTTTTAGAACCTCTCTATTGTTTTATTTTTAGAACCACTCTTTTGTTTTATTTTTAGAATCAATCTTTTGTTTTATTTTTAGAACCTCTCTTTTGTTTTATTTTTAGAACAACTCTATTGTTTTATTTTTAGAACCTCTCTTTTGTTTTATTTTTAGAACCTCTCTATTGTTTTATTTTTAGAACCTCTCTTTTGTTTTATTTTTAGAACCTCTCTATTGTTTTATTTTTAGAACAACTCTATTGTTTTATTTTTAGAACCTCTCTTTTGTTTTATTTTTAGAACCTCTCTATTGTTTTATTTTTAGAACCACCATTTTGTTTAATTTGATAACATTAAAATTGCTCAATGCTTTTCTAAAAATGTACAGTCATATTCATTTTTTTTAAAAACCTAAGATATTGTCTTGAAACAATGATAATGGCTTGATAGAGACTATTATTCTACAACCTGCCCCAAGATATTGCCTTGAAACAATGATATTGACTTAATGGAGACATTGATTCTACAACCTGCCCCAAGATATTGCCTTGAAACAATGATATTGACTTGATAGAGACTATGATTCTACAACCTGCCCCAAGGTATTGCCTTGAAACAATCATACTGACTTGATAGAGACTATGATTCTACAACCTGCCCCAAGATATTGCCTCTTAACAATGGCATTGACTTGATAGAGACTATGATTCTACAACCTGCCCCAAGATATTGCCTTGAAACAATGACATTGACTTGATAGAGATTATGATTCTACAACCTGCCCCAAGATATTGCCTTGAAACAATGACATTGACTTGAAAGAGACTATGATTCTACAACCTGCCCAAAGATATTGCCTTGAAACAATGATACTGACTTGATCAATCTGCCCCAAGACATTGCCTTGAAACAATGACACTGACTTGATCAATCTGCCCCAAGACATTGCCTTGAAACAATGATATTGACTTGATGGAGACATTGATTCTACAGTAGATTGTCATTAGACCACACAAGCCAACTCAGCACTTTGGTTATCTGAACAAGGTAGTTGGGGTATGCAACAATTTGGGGGTGGGTGGAGGTGTATGAATGGGGGTGAAAACTGAATCAATAAAAAACCTCATAAAATTGCTGTGAGATATTGATGCAGTCCATAGTTAAATGAGCCCATAAAGATAAGGCGGGGATAGAGTTGAGACAGGTATAGGCTTAAGGGAGGTCTTCACCTGGGGGAACAACTCAAATTAATATGATGATTATCTTTTTTTCAATAAAAATAGGTCAAGCGATTTACAAACCTCAGCAAATAAATGAGTGCAGAGTGTGTACATAGCTTTGTTCATTAGCATGTGGGATGGGTACAAGTGGGATGGGTACAAGTGGGATGGGTACAAGTGGGATGGGAACAAAAGATCTCAGTGTTAAAATATTAAGATAGATAGATTGTATATATTGTATAGTTTGTATAGATTGTATATATTGTATAGTTGTATAGTTTGTATAGTTTGTATAGATTGTATATATTGTATAGTTTGTATATATTGTATAGTTTGTATATATTGTATAGTTTGTATAGATTGTATATATGGTATAGTTTGTATAGATTGTATATATCGTGTAGTTTGTATAGATTGTATATATCATGTAGTTTGTATAGATTGTATATATCGTATAGTTTGTATAGATTGTATATATCGTATAGTTTGTATAGATTGTATATATCGTGTAGTTTGTATAGATTGTATATATCGTGTAGTTTGCTGACTTGATCATTTTTACCAAAGGGTGTCATATCGATCAATGGAATAGACAGGTTCAGGGGCATCACACATCAACTTAATTGAATGAACCAAAGATGGGTGGATAGATGGTAATGGGTTGGATGGATTGTCATGGGTTGGGTTGATGGTCTTTGGTTCGAAAGATGGTAGTGGGTTGGATGGATGGTAGTTGGTTGGATAGATGGTAGGGGATTGGATGGAACTAGCAGGTTCATGTCAGGTAATGATAGATGGGTTGGATGGATGGTACTGGGTTGGATGGATGGTACTGGGTTGGATAGATGGTACTGGGTTGGATGGATGGTACTGGGTTGGATGGATGGTAGTTGGTTGGATAGATGGTAGAGGGTTGGATGGATTGTAGTTGGATGGGACTAGTGTTGGATGGGACTAGCGGGTTCATGTCATGTAATGATAGATGATAGTGATCTGGATAAGACTATCACCAAATGATAGTTTTCTGAAACTTAAATTTATCTTTGAGATAAGCCATCTGGTGTAAAGACCGGTTTCTCTATTTCATTTCAAATATTTTGCTGAAGTGATAGGTTTCATTTGGTCACATCAAAATTGATCAAATTAAAGGTTGCCAGCACCACTTCATAGTGTGTAATGCTCATCAAAGATTGAAGAAGCCCAGATGTCATAGGATCATTTCTTAAGCATCTATAGAACATTGACTTTCAAAAATACAGAGATCTCCACATCCTTTAAAAGACAATGGTCTTATGAAGAGATTTCCATTAAGCAATGGTCTCCCCTTACATTACAATACATTGGTAAAATTAGTTCTCCTGTATCTTATCATCTTACACATAACAATCCCAATAAAATTGATTTTTTTTTACTAAGATAATATACAAAATTAATAGAATGGCTTTTATAGCTTGTCAACATCATGGGGAGTGTTCATTTTATAACTTGTCATCCTCATGGGGAGGGTTCAATAAAAACTGGGATGAGAGAGAGGTGATCAAAATATAATCAATAATCTTTTTTTAAATCACTGAAGAGTAAGGGGGGGGGGGGGGGTGGTGGAAAAAAAAAGACAAAAAAAAAAAAAT
>CAXITT010000072.1:1163850-1238332 GCA_964033795.1 Lymnaea stagnalis
AGAGCAGCAGATAGCTAGAGTATTAAACACAAGAGAAATATGGAAGGCAAGTCAGAGAGAAGCAAATGGCTAGAGTATTAAACACAAAAGACATACGCAAGGCAAGTCAGAGAGCAGCAGATAGCTAGAGTATTAAAAACAAGAGAAATATGGAAGGCAAGTCAGAGAGAAGCAAATGGCTAGAGTATTAAACACAAAAGACATACGCAAGGCAAGTCAGAGAGCAGCAGATAGCTAGAGTATTAAACACAAGAGAAATATGGAAGGCAAGTCAGAGAGAAGCAAATGGCTAGAGTATTAAACACAAAAGACATACGCAAGGCAAGTCAGAGAGCAGCAGATAGCTAGAGTATTAAAAACAAGAGAAATATGGAAGGCAAGTCAGAGAGCAGCAAATAGCTTGAGTATTAAACACAAAAGACATATGCAAGGCAAGTCAGAGAGCAGCAGATAGCTAGAGTAATAAACAGTTGGATGCTATAAAACGATCAAACGCCCCAGAAGAATACAACCACCGCTTCCTCACCTTATGACAATACTGAGATTTAGACACCATCTTCAGCACCCTGAACAGGGCGGGCGTTGCTGTGGTAACGGGAGTGGTTGCATAGACCACGGCCGTGAATTTCTCACTCGGCTTCTCCCCAAAGGGCCCGTAATAAAACGGGTAGCTGTTGGGGATGTCTGACCATTCTGGCAGCACGACGTGAGCCCCGGGGACGGTGTTCCAGTGGTAGGATGGACGGACAAGGTTCTTGTGGATCCGGTTCTTCACAACCTGAAGAAATGTCATAATCATATTATATCATTATATTACATCATTATATTACATCATTATATGGCATCATATTACATCATTATATTAATCACTATATTACATCATTATATGACATCAGTATATTAACATAGATTTGTTGATGGCATTGAAGCATGACAAAGATGATGGTCTGTTATAAGATAACTTTATGCCAAAATAAGTCTAGAATCAACCAAGACATTTTATTTCTTTACGTGCAGAAGTGGAATCAAATTTCTTTAAATATTTCAATTCATTTGGAGTGAAAAGTTAAGTTTCTAAATAGATTTCCGCTAGATCAATTCATTTCACAAGGAAAGCAAATTTGCGAAATAGATTTTAGGAAAAATTTAGACCTATAATATTTTGTATGGAAATTTTGGGGTAAAGTTAGAAAGACATATTACCTTAGATCATGTTAATGATGGCATTTGTTGGAGGTAAAGATTTGCTTTATAAAATCATTAAAATTTGGTTGCACTTTGGGAGGTGGTGGTGGGAACAGGCAAAGGTGTTGGGATTATGGTAGCAGACCTGGTTACCCTCAAGCTCTTAAAATCGTACAATATCACAAAAGCGTTCAATACATTATCTTAATATAAAAAAATATTAACATACAGTTTATAAAATGTATAAACCTCAAAATCCTAAAAGTACCGTATTTTCCGACATATAGGACGACTGGGCGTATAAGACGACCCCCTAATTTTCCAGGAAAAATATTGGTTTTGGGGATATTCTCGCCTACAAGACCATTGTACTCGGCGTATAAGACAACCCCCAAGTTTTGGCACTATAATTTGGGTCTAGAAAGTCGTCTTATACGCTGGAAAATACGGTACGTCAAAATCGTTAACAGGTTGGAGAACACGGAAGAGAAAAGTTTGGCAGGTGTTGGAGATTGAAAGGGTGGAAGTGTGGGCGGAGGCTGGTATGTCGACCTTGAGAACAGAAGCCAAGGTCATTATGGCGGACAGGCCGGGTACACTCACCTCTAGAACTGTGTTGATAATTTTATCAACAGAGGAAAAGTAGGACTCCCAGACCAGCTGGCATTGTTGTCTCATGGCCAGGATTTTTGTGTCAGACAGTGAGTGGACCATAACTGGGACCTGCAGATCAAATAACATCTCTGTGTTAAATACATCATAATCTGAGCATGACTGTTTTTACACACTCAAACACACACACACACACAGAAAGACTAGTTTTAAAGCAGTGATCTTACTATAAAGTAACATATTAATGTATTAATATCATACCGCTCTCAAGCAATGGCTCTTTCACAGACCATTAGATCATAATGACACTTTTTTAATTGAACACTATATAACACCACTACATTTAATCAATTTAACACTATATCTTACTACGACATATTAAACAATTGAACACTATTTCATACCGCTACATTTGATCAATTGAACAATATATCATACTACTGCATTTCATCAATTGAAAACTATATCATACCACTACATTTAATCAATGAACACAGTGTGTTCCAGGAGCTGGGGGCTTCAATAGGAGGCAAACAGTGAGATCGTTCATAATCAATAATGCTTTTAAATTATTTTCTGGTCAAGTACAATGTTGATTTTGTACAGAACATGTTTGACCACATCAGTAGCAAGTTATATAACCCTCCCTTTAGGATGTCAATATAGACCAGGCCTGCACAACAAACGGCCCACAAACGGAATACCAGAACCCACTTTGCGGCCCGCCAAGAAACAAAATGTTCTTTATTATTTTCTTATTAGCTTTCCACCCCCCCCCCCCGGCCTATAAGACCAGGCCTGCACAACAAACGGACCACAAACGGAATACCAGAACCCACTTTGCGGCCCGCCAAGAAACAAAATGTTCTTTATTATTTTCTTATTAGCTTTCCACCCCACCCCCCCGGCCTATTCTCTTTCGGCCCGTAGAAGTTTTTCATTAAGTAAGTATTACGGCCTGCCATCCACTTTGAGTTGTGCGGGCCTGATATAGACAAATGGTCACGTTATATAAGTTATATATGAAGACTAATGGTCAGACGAAAATAAATGTGATGAAAGGAGACATGAGGGTTGGATGTGGAAGATGGCAAACGAAGGCGCGTGTTGAATGCTGGGAAGGAGCAGTGGGAGGGGGGACAACAGGAGTCTATCTTGACAACAGGGGTGTTTAGAAATATGCTTTAAGGAGTGTAGGGTGTAACATATACCTCTCTCTTTTTGTATAAATCAATATGTAAACTGCGAGTCGTGGTGCGTGTACCTGTTTATAAGACACGCCTACATGGGATCAATTCGTTGGACTCCGTAGTCCTAATAAGGATCACGAAAAAACCATTGACATCAAAAGATGAACTACCCATCATGTCAAAGAAACTATGACCTCATATCAACCTTACTTAACCCCCATAATTGACTCGTGTCACACTTGGACGGACCTGTGACGTGTAGAGAGTAACGATCGATTATCTGGGTCCTATCTATGTATGGGTTATGGGTCCTATTCAAGGTATGGGTTATGGGTCCTATCAATGTATGGGTTATGGGTCCTATCAATGTATGGGTTATGGGTCCTTTAAATGCCCTTCTTTTCCACAACTCCAGCAATTAAATGTTCTATTTGAGTTGTTTCTGTTTGTATTTTGTTTATCTGGAAGACTACTATATCTTTTATGGTGTCCCATTGCATATAAAATGTTCTCACTGTCATTTTTATTTGACAACTTTGCATTGGGATGGCTAGCCTTAAAATCTGAAATTGCAGTAACCAATCCCTTCATGTCTTTTATTTTTCTTTGATAAATGAATATAATCCTTCATTAGCTAAATTAAGGACTTTATCAATCACAACCTATTCATTATCTTATCACATAATTAATCTATTAATAGCATGGACTTAAAACAACCGGCATCATTCCATCTTCCATTGTACTCCCTCCTTTCTCTTCTCCCATTGGTTCGTCTTACCAAGTTCCATACTCTATAAATTATAAGTCCTAATTCTCACCTCACTTAACTCCCTTAACTCAACTTAGCTCTGTGACACTTACCTGTTCCTTCCCTATTTAGCTAACTATTCTATTCCTTCACTATTAGGCTAACTAACCCATTCCTTCTCTAATCTAATCAAGGGATGTCCAATAATACTGTACAGAGCCATAACTTCGGGGGGGGGGGGGGGGGGGGCACCGCAAATAAGTTTTTAAAAGGTATAATTTGTCTGCAAGCTTTTGCCTCAACATGCAGTTAATATTGCCAGGAGTTCCAAACCACACCATATGGTGTTGACCCACTTGGCTAAACGTCAGAGCTACAGAACTGGTCATTTACTACTTTTTCCCAACCAATCAAAATCAAAGATTGGTCACTTCGCGATGATGACATATCTCCACGTGCCACCAGAGTTCTCTTACATGTAGCAAAGTTATCATTACTGGCGGTTCTCAATTGGTACAACTCGCATCTTGCAAAACGGGCAAGAAAATGATTTGTACCGCGTAAGAGAGGGGCAGAGAGGGCCGTATTATCCAAAAGCCTTAGGCCAAAAGGCCCACAAAAATCAGGGGCCCCTGTAACCTTTCGACGTCATGACATCATGTGTAATTCCTGTTTCCAACTGACACCCTGTGTAATTCCCGTTCCCAACTGACACCCTGTGTAATTCCCGTTCCCAACTGACACCCTGTGTAATTCCCGTTCCCAACTGACACCCTGTGTAATTCCCGTTCCCAACTGACACCCTGTATAATACCCGTTTCCAACTGACACCCTGTGTAATTCCCGTTTCCAACTGACACCCTGTGTAATTCCCGTTCCCAACTGACACCCTGTGTAATGCCTTGTGTGATTTTTAGTGGTTTTCTTTTTTATGACTCATTTATTTATTTATAAAATCATTTTCTTTTAGTTTAGCCTCTTATCAAGTAATGACTGACAGTTACTTAGTATTTGAACAGATTGGCCAATTTTACACTGCTCACAGACTCTGGGCAGCTTTCTATTGCTGGCAGTCAAACTCTGAGCAGCTTTCTATTGCTCCAGTCAAACTCTGGGCAGCTTTCTATTGCTCGCAGTCAGAATCTGAGCAGCTTTCTATTGCTCGCAGTCAGACTCTGAGCAGCTTTCTATTTCTATTGCTGGCAGTCAGACTCTGAGCAGCTTTTATTGCTCGAAGTCAAGCTCTGAGCAGCTTTCTATTGCTCGCAGTCAGACTCTGAGCAGCTTTCTATTGCTCGCTGTCAGACTGAGCAGCTTTCTATTGCTCCAGTCAGACTCTGTGCAGCTTTCTATTGCTCGCAGTCAGACTCTGAGCAGCTTTCTATTGCTCCAGTCAGACTCTGAGCAGCTTTCTATTGCTCGCAGTCAGACTCTGAGCAGCTCTCTATTGCTCGCAGTCAGACTCTGGGCAGCTTTCTATTGCACCAGTCAGACTCTGGGCAGTTTTCTATTGATCGCAGTCAGACTCTGAGCAGCTTTTTATTGCTCGCAGTCAGACTCTGGGCAGCTTTCTATTGCTCGCAACCAGACCCACACCCCCTTACTCACAGTTAATAATTAATAGCCACATCCAGCTGTATTGGAAGAAGGGAAGAGACATGCTGGAGCATAACTGGGGTGTTATTATTGTACAGCAGCCTAGGGACTTCTAAAAATAGATTTCAAACGCCACTTACTAGATCTTATAAGATTGGTCAAAGTCTAACGGCGCGGTGCGGAGCAGTTGAAGGTGCATTCGAAAGAAAATAAAATGTGTCATTTTATCCCTTTGCACAATCGCCGCAGTCCATCCAACCAAAGAAATAATTACGTCACAAAATGACGTCACACAGCACTGAAACAAACACGCGATTGTTCACAAATGTAACTGTTGCTATATCTAGCGATGTCATTGTGAAAACACTAAGAATCATCATCACTATCATTGCCATCATTACCATCATCACTATCATTGCCATCATTACCATCATCACTATCATTGCCATCATTACCATCATCACTATCATTGCCATCATTACCATCATCACTATCATTGCCATCATTACCATCATCACTCATCATTACCATCATCACTATCATTGCCATCATTACCATCATCACTATCATTGCCATCATTACCATCATCACTATCATTGCCATCATTACCATCATCACTATCATTGCCATCATTACCATCATCACTTATCATTGCCATCATCACTATCATTGCCATCATCACTATCATTGCCATCATTACCATCATCACTATCGTTGCCATCATTACCATCATCACTTATCATTGCCATCATCACTATCATTGACATCATCACTATCATTGCCATCATCACCATCATTGCCATCATACTATCATTGCCATCATCACTATCATTGCCATCATTACCATCCTCCCCATTATTACCCTAATCACCATCATTGCCAGACGAGGCGGTGTTAATTTATAGTCACTAAATATAAATGCATGCCTCCCCCACCTCCCATGTCTATCCGTACTCTCCTAAGTGAACACCACCCTCCCCTCTCTTACCCTCTCAGTGCTTACGTAACATAATCATGAAGTTCCCCCAACCAATTATATTTCTCTGTTCATTCACTGCGGGGACAACCTGAAATGTTTGTGTTGTTGGTTTTTTTTGGTGTGTTTTCCGTTGTAAAAACTACCAAAATAGATTTGTTCAACCTGGTCTTTTTTTATATCGTAGTTCTGACAGGTCTCGGTTCACAATTGTAAAAGACATCTCAAAATCGTAATCTGTGCGTCTAAATCATAAGAGTAACCAGGTCTGCAACAATATGTGAATTTAATATAAAATCAGGCCCCGAGACTTGATGCAGTGGTGGCCAACCAGCGGCCCCCAATGTTAATTGTGATGGCCCGCCTGATGTATACAATGTCAAATTATTTCTTCGGTAAATAAACGATTATTTTCATTCTTGGCATAAACGCAATTTTGAACTCTACAAACATGACTTTTTGTGACACAACACGGCGCCATTTTGGTGTAACCGCTCCTTCGTTCCCGACTGATTCAAGTCATCTCAAATCTTAATTTTAAAAATTAGACAAAACAATTGTATAATTTAGTAACTCCTCAGGATTTATACCCTATTTAAATAGCGCTAGATAGAGGGAACCTAATTCTCCACAAGCACAACGATCACGTGTAGAACGATGCAAAACTGGATTCAGGTATTCGCCGAAGTGTGTCGCTGCATTTTGAATTTATAAAAAAAACACATTATGAGCAGGGGATTCAGCCCCCCTCCACAATCACCACTTTCGCTCGGGTGACTTCGGCGAGCAAAAATCAATTTCCACTCCCCCATCCCACCTTCGTCTATCATTGTGACAAATGACTGGCACCTTTTAACTGCAATAAAGCAATGTGTATAAATATATAAACGTCAATAATCTACTTTGGGAAGTGGCTTTTTTCAGACATGCGATGCAAATAGATATTGTATACCCATACTGTTAATTTATTTACTATTACGATACTGTATTTTGAGGTGGTGAAATACTATTCTGGAAAGATATTGTACTACTTTGGGATTTTCTAGGTAAACAGGTCTGACATTTCAGACCACCCTCCCTTGCTCTCAATGATACCACTCTCCAATGCTCTATCTCAATCATACTACCCTCCCTTTCTTTGAATCATACCACCCTCCATTTCTCTATCTAAATCATACCCTGCACCCTTCCTTGCTCTAGCTCAGTCATAACACCCTCCTTTGCTCTATCTCAATCATGCCACCTCTTTTCCTCCCAATCATACCACCTTCCCTTGCTCTATCTCAATCATACCATCCTGCATTGCTCTCAATCATAGCACCATCTCTTTCTCTCAATCATATCACCCTCCCTTGCTCTCAATCATACCACCCTCCCTTGCTCCCAATCAGACCACCCTCAATGGCTAACAACCAGACCTTCACTTGCTCCTAATCAGTATCACCCCCTTTCTCGCAACTAGACCACCCTCACTTGCTCCCAATCAGACCACCCACTTGCCCACAACCAGACCACCCTCTCTTGCTCCCAATCAGACCACCCACTTGCCCACAACCAGACCACCCACTTGCCCACAACCAGACCACCCTCCATTGCTCACAGTCTGAGCACCCTCCATAGCTCAGAATATCCTCCCTCACAGAGTCCACAAACACAGAACACTCCAGTGCTCATATTTAGAGCACCACTGCTCTGCACAGTTTGCTATTCAAAAAGGTAATCGCTGCACAAACTTGCTATCCCCACCCCCCCCCTTCCCCACACACACACACAACACAAACAGGCAAACGTATTGACACAAAAAGAAACGTCTTGGCTAAGAATAGCCGGAGACCGGAAATTGAATTAGCGGAAGTCAGTGGTCTCAAACCAAATTGTTTCAGCACACATTTTCGTATCACAGCATGGCTTTACAGTGGAGAAATGATGGATTTTTGTAGTGTTTTATTTTACTATAATAAATGAAGGACTGCGTTCGAGCCGTGCGAAGGAAACAGTAGAGTAGAACAGGGTATATGGAAGCCTGAGTAGAAAGACAGGAAAATACCAGAAGAACGTTCCGGTCAAGAGCCTTCTCCCAGGCCCCCACATGCTTTATTTTACTAATTTGTTTGCTTTACCGGCCCATAATTAATATTTTATAATTAAAGACGTTAGCTATTTCCAGACAAGCTAACTCAAAGCAGTTACTCAATTTTTAACTTTTAAAAAATGCATCAATACTTTTAACTTATTTAATATGTGAGTATTCAATTTATTACAAATCAATTAAATGATTTCATTTTGATAAAAGTATTAAAAAGGGCATTTAACCAATCACTTGTAAGCCATGATGTGTAACCAACGGGACATCCAGTCCAGTAGTAATGGTTCCGGTTCCAGAATGTCCTGAATGATGTCATACAAGAAATAAGAGACATGAGTGGTTCACGAGATTGCCAGAATAACAGTGACCACATTATTGATTAGCAAACGTGTAGAACAACATTTGCCGCAGCCAAGCTCGTGCATAGGAGTCACACAGAGTTTACCTACTCCTGTTATAGGAGTCACACCGAGTTTACCGACTCCTGTCAAAGGAGTCACACCGTGTTAACCGACTCCGGTCATAGGAGTCACACCGAGTTTACCTACTCATGTCAAAGGAGTCACACCGTGTTAACCGACTCATAGAAGCCAAAGCAAGTTCACGGACTCCTCACCCTGCAGTTGATTTAACTTTTCTAAGTCAGGGAACACGGATAAAACCTAGCACCTGGTGTGTACACACCAAGGGCGCCTGTCCCCCTCCGCCCCCCTGTGAAGTCGCCCCTGCGCCTCACTCACTTCTGCAGAGAAACCCGTCGTTTGGCTCAATGCAATGTGAAAGAAATGGACAAATTGTTGAAAGCTCATGATAACAAGCTGGCTGACTTGGCGGGGTAGGGAGGGTGGGGGTACAAGCTTATGAATGAACAAGTACGCCTGGTAACTTCAGGGTAAAGAGCTCTTAATGAGCAAAGGCTTTTGAAAAAGGTGCCGGGGAGGGGGGTGGGGGTGGATGATGGGTTGAACAGGTATTATTGCAGGAACAAATGGTCGGAGAGGCAATCAGGCCGAAATATCAACAAACAGACAGAGACATTGACTGAACGCCAAACAACCGCCATCCTCACCAACTTGACGCCCCACTTCCTTCCGACCACCCACACACCTCCGTTAATCATTAAAGCGACGCCCCTCTTCTTAAACCATGCTACACGTCTACACGACGGGATAAAACTAATAACCGTATCTACTCAAGTTTGGGGGTTGTTAAAGTGGTTTTAACTGGTTGAATCTCAGATGGATCGCTCCCTTACTTTGGTGATTTCCAATCACTTCCAATGATTTCCATTCCCAATATTAACGTAAATACAACGACTATTTGTTAAACAGACATCACATTTATGTTTCCATGGAAACGTGAAAAGCAATTGTCACAAAACACGTGGTCTTAAATAATTGTTAAAAATACGGATTACTTACATGGGGTAAAACAATTCGACTTTTCGTATAAATGTCTACTCCACAATGTCTACACCACAGTGTATACTCCACAATGTTTACCCCACAATGTTTACCCCACAGTGTCTACTCCACAGTGACTACCCCACAGTTTCTACCCCACAGTGTCTACCCCACAGTGTCTACTCCACAGTGACTACCCCACAGTGTCTACCGCACAGTGTCTACTCCACATTCTACTCCACAGTGTCTACTCCAAAGTGTCTACCCCAGTGTCTACCCCAGTGTCTACTCCACAGTCTACTCCACAGTGTCTACTTCAAAGTGTCTACCCCAGTGTCTACCCGACAGTGTCTACCCCACAGTGTCTACCCCACAGTGTCTACCCCAGTGTCTACTCCACATTGAAGTAAAATTGATGTCGAGTGGATATGTAGAACCCTAGATTTTTATCGTTTTTTTTTTTCCTTTAGAAAGTGCCACCAATAAGCTACAGACGTTTGTAAGCAGTAGATTAATTGGCTCCATAATTGCATCATTTAAACGAACCTTTTGGAAGCAAATGCTCTACTCATTGCTCACTGTAGAGGTAGAGGCCACTGGAAGTGAGGGTATCAGTAATCGCGTTGTCGCCAATGGAATTGATGTTAACAGAGCCACACACGTCATTGACATTTCATTAAGCCAATAAAACAGTCATATTTGACCAACTGAATTCTCTATCTGTCTCACGATCTCTCCATATCTTTCTCTCTCTCTTGCTCTCTCTCTCTCTTGCTCTCTGTTACACACTCTCTTGCTCAGTTTGTCTCTCTATCTCTCGCTCTCTGTGTCTCTCTCTCTTTCTCCCTCTCTCTCTCTCTCTCTCTCACACACACACACACATCCAACAAATCCTCGTTACACCCGTCTACAACACCACAGTTCTCAGCCATCACTTCACAGGATTTTATTATTGCAATCTCTTGTGTCCAGCACAAAACCCTAGGGGTCAATGGTTCAGAAATCCAGGAGCCTAGCCGCACCGGCCACATGTCCAGTGTAATTGCCGGCCGTCCCCCGAGCTACCAACTATTCAATAGCCACGTCCGACCTTGCGACTGCCCCTGGACTGACAGAGAAGCGATGACTTGTTTAGTGAAACAGTAGCCAGGAAACCCGAGGCGCGTTCCCTTGCCTCATCTACTGATGACCTCTAGCTGGGCCCCAAAGGTCATGACCTCAATTGAGTTAGTTTTGAGATCGTTACTGTCTTCCGACCCCCCAACCCACCCCTCTCACTTTTTCCGAGATATCTGCAGCATTGGGAAGAGCTGCGACATCGCCAGGTCACGCGTGTCTGTAGATTTTCCTATTTCTTTAAATCATCTCACTCTGATTACGTCAGTCAGATACCCTGATGGTCCCACAGGCACATGGAACTGCTGAATGACCTGCTATAAATCATCTCACCCTCATATGTCAGATACCCTGATGGTCCCAGAGACTCACGGAACTGCTGAATGTCCTGCTATAAATCATCTCACCCTCATATGTCAGATACCCTGATGGACCCACAGACTCATGGAACTGCTGAATGTCCTGCTATAAATCATCTCACCCTCATATGTCAGATACCCTGATGATCCCACAGACTCATGGAACTGCTGAATGTCCTGCTATAAATCATCTCACCCTCATATGTCAGATACCCTGATGGACCCACAGAATCATGGAACTGCTGAATGTCCTGCTATAAATCATCTCACCCTCATATGTCAGATACCCTGATGGTCCCACAGACTCACGGAACTGCTGAATGTCCTGCTATAAATCATCTCACCCTCATATGTCAGATACCCTGATGGTCCCACAGACTCACGGAACTGCTGAATGCCCTGCTATAAATCATCTCACCCTCATATGTCAGATACCCTGATGGACTCACAGACTCACGGAACTGCTGAATGTCCTGTTATAAATCCCTTGAGAACATAAAATCAAACATAGTTTGGTGTCTTAACCAACATTGTTTCTTGGGAACCAAAATGGACGACGCCAGAGTCTTGAGTTCAAAGGACGGAGTAAGGCAATATATGTCCTCCATAGCACTTTTCAGTATCCACTGATTATAGCGTCATTACAAACACTTCCAGCCATCCACTGATTACAGCCCTATCCCTGCTACTCCTTGCCAATCAATGATTACAGCCCTATCCCTGCTACTCCTTGCCAATCAATGATTACAGCCCTATCCCTGCTACTCCTTGCCAATCAATGATTACAGCCCTATCCCCGCTACTCCTTGCCAATCAATGATTACAGCGCCATCACCATAACTTCAAGTCATCCACTGATTACAGCCCCACCTCAGCCACTGGCAACCATTCATTGATTGCAGCACCTTCTTAACCGCTGGCAACCATTCAATGATTACATCACCTTCTTAACCGTTGGCAACCATTCAATGATTACAGCTCCATCTCAACAACATCCAGCCATCCAATGATTATAACATCTCCACCACTTCCAGTCATCAAATTAATACAGCACCATCTCCATAACATCCAGCCATCCAATGATTACAGAACCATCACCACCACAACCAGCCATCCAATGATTACAGAACCATCACCACCACAACCAGCCATCCAATGATTACAGCACCATCACCACCACAACCAGCCATCCAATGATTACAGAACCATCACCACCACATCCAGCCATCCAATGATTACAGAACCATCACCACCACAACCAGCCACCCAATGATTACAGAACCATCACCACCACATCCAGCCATCCAATGATTACAGAACCATCACCACCACAACCAGCCATCCAATGATTACAGAACCATCACCACCACATCCAGCCATCCAATGATTACAGAACCATCACCACCACAACCAGCCATCCAATGATTATAACATCTCCACCACTTCCAGTCATCAAATTAATACAGCACCATCTCCATAACATCCAGCCATCCAATGATTACAGAACCATCACCAACACAACCAGCCACCCAATGATTGCAGCACCATCTCAACCACTTCCAGCCATCCAAAGATTGCAGCACCATCTCCACCACTTCCAGCCATCCAATGATTACAGCACCATCTCCACCACTTCCAGCCATCCAATGATTACAGCACCATCTCCACCACTTCCAGCCATCCAATGATTGCAGCACCATCTCAACCACTTCCAGCCATCCAAAGATTGCAGCACCATCTCCACCACTTCCAGCCATCCAATGATTACAGCACAATCACCACCACAACCAGCCGTCCAATGATTACAGCACCATCACCACCACAACTAGCCATCCAATGATTACAGCACAATCTCCACCACTTCCAGCAATCCAATGATTACAGCACCATCACCAACACAACCAGCCATCCAATGATTACAGCACCATCTCCACCACTTCCAGCCATCCAATGATTACAGCACCATCACCAACACAACTAGCCATCCAATTATTACAGCACCATCACCAACACAACCAGCCATCCAATGACTACAGCACCATCACCATAACATCCAGCCATCCAATGATTACAGCACCATCTCCACCACTTCCAGCCATCCAATGATTACAGCACCATCTCCACCACTTCCAGCCATCCAATGATTACAGCACCTTCTCCACCACTTCCAGCCATCAAATGATTACAGCACCATCACCAACACAACCAGCCATCCAATGATTACAGCACCATCTCCACCACTTCCAGCCATCCAATGATTACAGCACAATCACCAACACAACTAGCCATCCAATGATTACAGCACCATCACCAACACAACCAGCCATCCAATGATTACAGCACCATCACCACCACAACCAGCCATCCAATGATTACAGCACCATCACCACCACAACCAGCCATCCAATGATTACAGCACCATCCACACCACTTCCAGCCATCCACACTCTAATTTGCTAGACTCCACAATTAGAACGTTGTTGCTGTGATTGAGAGACACGTGAAGTAGAGAAAGGGAATGTGACGTGGCAATAGAAAGTAATATGACAGGCAATTTTCATCCCACCCCATCCCAGCCCCACTCGCGCCCTCCTCGTTGGGTCTCCGGGGGAGATGGGGGCGGTTTACACATCATTAGGACCTCTCCAAGTAAATAGCCCTTGTATGTCCTGAAGGGGACATTCCTTTGAATGAGAGGCAAGGCGCAACGCTTTGGTGCCAAAAGAGAGAGACATCGGGGAAATTTGGGAGTGCGGTGACATGAATAAAAATGAAAAATGCTGATAAACTTTTGGTGGCAGAGAAAAATTTAATGAACGGGCTAGGGGGGGGGGGGGGGGGGGGGGGGGGGAGCTAGACAATTAAGAAATGTGCCAGGAGCAACGGTAAGATCTGGTGGAAGCATGGCTTTCAAGTAAACGAGAGGAGTCGTGAGTCAGAGGAGTCGTGAGTCAGAGGAGTCGTGAGTCATCTAAGTCAGAGTTACGTGAGTCAGAGCAACGTGAGTTAGAGTAGCTTGACGAAGAGGAGTCGTGAGTCAGAGTAGCGTGAGTCAGAGGAGTTGTTAGTCAAAGTAACGTGAGTCGGTGGCGTCAAAGTCAGAGTAACACTGAACCTCATCGGCGAAGACGGGTGTAGTAATATGTATAGGAATTAGGTAACTTATTATCCCCGGCGTCGTGCGTGCGTGTGTGTGTGTGTGTGTGAGGGAGAGAGAGAGAGTGTTGAACATGCTCCCCAAAAGTGTAAAGACAGCCCTAGTGAGTGTATGAGTGTGTGAGAAAAATAGAGAGTTCATCATTCTCTCCAACCGGTGTCCAGCTAGCCCCATTGTGTGAGAAAGAAAGAGAGAGAGAGAGATGGGGGGGGGGAGGAGGTGACCACTGTCCTCAACTGAGAATGTCGAGCAGGTCGTATCAGAGAGTCATCTCCGAGGGCTGAAGGACGAGGCACGTAAGTCTAAAAGAAGGGTACTGCTAGGACCCCGTGTGGCACTGCTAGAACCCCGGGTGGTACTGCTAGGACCGAGGGTGGTACTGCTAGGACCCCAGGTGGTACTGCTAGGACCCTGTGTGGTACTGCTAGGACCCCGTGTGGTACAGCTAGGACCACATGTGGTACAGCTAGGACCCCGTGTGGTACTGCTAGGACCCCGGGTGGCACTGTTTGGACCCCGTGTGGTACTGCTAGGACCTCATGTGGTACCGCTAGGACCCCGTGTGGTACCGCCAGGACCCCGTGTAGTACTGCTAGGACCCCGTGTGGTGCTAGGACCCCTTGTGGTACTGCTAATACCCGGGTGGTACTGCTAGGACCCTGGGGGTACTGCTAGGACCCCGGGTGGTAATCTAGGACCCCGTGTGGTACTGATAGGACCCCGGGTGGTACTGCTAGGACCCCGTATGGTACTGCTAGGACCCCATTTGGTACTGCTAGGACCCCGGGTGGGAAACGTTGTCATTGTGGTGGAAGACTTGATATAATGGAGAGATGGGACTATGTTGTCATTGAGGTGGAAGACTTGATATAATGGAGAGATGGGACTATGTTGTCATTGAGGTGGAAGACTTGATATAATGGAGAGATGGGACTATGTTGTCATTGAGGTGGAAGACTTGATATAATGGAGAGATGGGACTATGTTGGCATTGAGGTAGAAGACTTGATATAATGGAGAGATGGGACTATGTTGTCATTGAGGTGGAAGACTTGATATAATGGAGAGATGGGACTATGTTGTCATTGAGGTAGAAGACTTGATATAATGGAGAGATGGGTCTATGTTGTCATTGAGGTGGAAGACTTGATATAATGGAGAGATGGGACTATGTTGTCATTGAGGTAGAAGACTTGATATAATGGAGAGATGGGACTATGTTGTCATTGAGGTGGAAGACTTGATATAATGGAGAGATGGGACTATGTTGGCATTGAGGTAGAAGACTTGATATAATGGAGAGATGGGACTATGTTGTCATTGAGGTAGAAGACTTGATATAATGGAGAGATGGGATTATGTTGTCACTTTGGATTAGCTTTTGCTCTTATAAATTTAGATCCACCTGTATAAAAGTGGATACGCACTTAGAACATGGATCTGCCCATATAAATGTGATTCAGCCTTTGTTATGGGGCTCTGCCCATATAGATGTGAGTCAGCCCTTGTTATAGGGATCTGCCCATATAAATGTGATTCAGACCTTGTTATAGGTATCTGCTCATATAAATGTGAGTCAGCCGTTGTTATAGGGATATGCCCATATAAATGTGAGTCAGCCTTTGTTATGGGGATCTGCCCATATAAATGTGAGTCAGCCCTTGTTATAGGAATCTGCCCATAAAAATGTGATTCAGCCCTTGTCATGAGGATCTACCCATATAAATGTGGATGTACTCGTATAAATAACCATGGCGCCGTACTCCCTTGTAAGCAGCTTATATTTCTCCTGTGATCCGTCAATGAAGCCTGCCTCAAATTTATTTTGTTAACATTTCCTCTTAAGATTGTCCTTACAGTCCTATCTTATATTCCTATCTAACGATCCTTATTGTCCTTACTTATAATCATATGTAAAATTCATTAAAGTCATATCTTATAATTATATATTATAGTCCTTGTAGTCCTATATTATATTTGTAATAATCCTATCTTATAGTCATATCTAATAGTCCTTTTAGTCCTATCTAATAGTCATATCTGAGAGTCCTTATAGTCATATCTAATGTAATAATGGATCCTTAGGACTATAGAAGGTACGGGCAACAGGAAAACAGTTTAAGAAAGAGAGGGAACTCGTGGTTTAGTTGGCACTCTTCTATTCCACTGAAGGGAGATGCAGTGACCTTTGACCTCACGTTCAGATCAGCCGCTGTAAGTGAGTAGCAGTTTCAAGTGGATAAACGCAACACGGGGATGCACACTGGTCTAATGAATTGACTGTTGGCACGGAGCGGTGAACACTTGGGCACACGTCACGTGCTTCAATGGCAATTTAATGGAGCTCAATACGATACGTGGCAACAGGTAAGTCAAAGCAGGTGCTGGTGAGTGGTGGAGTGTGAACTTAGTGGGGACTAAAGGTGAGAGCTGGTAGCAGGTGATTCGAGGCAGGTGAGAGGTGGGCAGTGAGGGTTCATGGGGGGGGGGGGTGTTAAACTAACTAAAACTATGAAATTCAGTGCATTGTCGATGGTGTGGACCACGTGACCACTGAAATAGAAGGAAACCCTGCAGATAAGTTATGCTTATATCTGTGACGTGATCGGTACAGGGACAGTCGCACACAATATCCCCAAGCTGTCACAAAACAGCAAGCTGTCCTCAAAACATCGCCAGGCTGTTCTAAAACATCGCCAGGCTGTCCTAAAACATCGCAAGGCTGTCCTAAAACATCGCAAGGCTGTCCTAAAACATCGCAAGGCTGTCCTAAAACATCGCCAGTCTGTCCTAAAACATCGCTAGGCTGTCCTAAAACATCGCCAGGCTGTCCTAAAACATCGCCAGGCTGTCCTAAAACATCGCCAGGCTGTCCTAAAACATCGCCAGGCTGTCCTAAAACACCGCCAGGCTGTCCTAAAACATCGCCAGGCTGTCCTAAAACATCGCCAGGCTGTCCTAAAACATCGCCAGGCTGTCCTAAAACATCGCCAGGCTGTCCTAAAACATCGCCAGACTGTCCTAAAACACCGCCAGGCTGCCCTAAAACATCGCCAGGCTGTCCTAAAACATCCCCACACTGTCCCAAAATGTGTATATGTGGCGGTGAAGTGGTTCACGTCCAAACCATATTGTATAAATTGTTACGCTACATCACATCTTTTATTAGTGCGTATTTTCAATATATATATATATATATTTTTTTTTTTTAAACTCGACAGACACAACACAAAAGAATAAGTCAGTGTCCTGAAGTTGGTTCAGAAAGAATTAAATTAGCGATTAACACAGCCATGTATGGGAAAAAAATATTTGCAGTGGTAAAGTTTAACTTCACAGAAATGATCTCACCAACTCATCAAAAACAGAAGCCAAGTTAGTGGAGTAGCAGCAAGTTTTAGTTGCTTAAAAACCTATCTTCTAACACTGGATCGCTCACTGTGCAGAGACGATTTGGTGTAGTAGACGTTTTCTTACTCCTATGCTGCTCTTGTTTACAATAGCGGATGTGGGTCGCGACCCCTTTGGGGGTCGAACGAACCTTACAAAGGGGTCGCCTAAGACCATCGGAAAACATATATTTATGAAGTAAAAACGAAGATAATTTTATGGTTGGGGGTCATCACCACAACATGAGGAACTGTGGTAAAAGGTCGCGGCATTAGGAAGTTTGAGATTCACTGCTATAGATAGGACATAGACTTAGACAAAGAAATGGACTCACTACGGTGTTGCACGTCTCAACTAAACAAACACCAACAGGCAACAGGCTTGATTTATTGTGTGGAGGGACCAAGACACCAGGGACAGGTGTGAGCGATCTGAGTGCCGGGGGGAAATCTGAGAGTGCACGTGTGTACACACACACACATACCACCCCTTCCCCGACACTACCTCCCATCCACAACCTCCGCCACAAGCCTATCCGCAGTGTTATTCTGATATCGGGTGCTCAAGAAATCATGGACACTTTCAAAGATTGGGCGAGTGAGGATAGAGGCGTGTTGCAGTGTACCCGTTAAACGCACTGGCGTGTTGCAGTGTACCCGTTAAACGCACTGGCGTGTTGCAGTGTACCCGTCAATGCACGTGTAGTTTTCAAACACGAAGTGATCTCAAATATTGATATCGTAATGGGTTTCCGAAATAGTAATTTTTTTTTTAAATAATGAAATTAATGTGAATTATGACGTCATATCTAGATGGGAATTAAGGTGAACCAGGACGTCATCTTTAGATGGGAATTAAGGTGAACCAGGACGTCATAACTAGAGAGGAATTAAGGTGAACCTTGACGTTGTATCTAGAGGGGAATTAAGGTGAACCAGGACGTCAAATCTAGATGGGAATAAAGGTGAACCATGACGTCAAATCTAGATGGGAATTAAGGTGAACCATGACGCAATATCTAGATGGGAATTAAGGTATACCATGACGTCAAATCTAGATGGGAATTAAGGTGAACCATGACGTCATATCTAGATGGGAATCGAGGTGAACCATGACGTCATATCTAGATGGGAATTCGGGTGAACCATGACGTCATATCTAGATAGTAATTAATGTGAACCATGACGCCAAATCTAACTGGGAATTCAGGTGAACCATGACGTCGTATCTAGATAGAAATTAATGTGAACCATGACGCGATGTCTAGATGGGAATAAGACCAAACAAAAGAGCACCGCTGTCAACAGCAATTTCATTTCTTTCTCTCTTCCCCGCCTCGGCCTGCGGATGTAAAGACATAATGAAGAACTAGCTTTGACGAGACGCTTCCAGCCATGGAATGGCCAAGTGCGGAACAAAGCAATGGGACCATTAGCCCTACAGGCACCGGAAACCACAGGGGCCGAGCAACGGGATCGCAGACACGTCAATGACTTGAAGCTTGATGGTTTAAACGTGATGACCAGGAGATGTGTAGGAACTAGAAGCTGTGCCGTACCAGGTGATGTGCAGGAACTAGAAGCTGTGCCGCACCAGGTGATGTGTAGGAACTAGAAGCTGTGCCGTACCAGGTGATGTGCAGGAACTAGAAGCTGTGCCAGAGCAGGAGATGTGTAGGAACTAGATGCTCTATCGGACCAGGTATGTTCAGGAACTAGAATATATGCCGGACCAGGTGATGTGTAGGAACTAGAAGCTGTGCCGTACCAGGTGATGTATAGGAACTAGAAGCTGTGCCGTACCAGGTGATATGCAGGAACTAGAAGCTGTGCCGTACCAGGTGATGTGTAGGAACTAGAAGCTGTGCCGTACCAGGTGATGTGTAGGAACTAGAAGCTGTGCCGGACCAGGTGATGTGTAGGAACTAGAAGCTTTGCCGGACCAGGTGATGTGTAGGAACTAGATGCTTTGCCTTACCAGGTGATGTGCAGAAACTAGATTCTTTGCCGGACCAGGTGATGTTTAGGAACCAGAAGCTGTGCCGGACCAGGTGATTTGTAGCAACTAAAGGCTGTGCGGACCACGAGACGTGATTACACATAGAGATGTCATTTATCTGCTGCTACAAGTCTGGCTGTACGTCAAAGCTACGAGGTGGCTCCAAGGTTGAGTTAAAACATGAACAATCGTGTAAAGTAAAGAGATTCAAAAGGAACAACTTTCACAAACGAAAAGAGACAAGAAAGAATGGGGTTAAATAAACTAGAAATAAACAATGGCGCCGGCTATTCGTAAACTTAATATCTACTAGAGACTTGACAAAACATGCATCCAAGAAATGCACATGATAAGAATCACAATCGGTGATAACTTCTATATATTTAATTACATTAAATAAATAATTTATAAACAGAATACTTAATATATTGAAGTATTTATCTATTTACATGTAGACCAAAGCATATTCATTTTGTCACATTTGGATTGATTCGCTTTCCTTAAAACAACCAATCTCACAATAAGTGTCAAGAACCCCATTTAGAAATAAGAATTGCATTTGGCGCGGCTGCTGTCTACAGATGTACACGTTGTTTAGTGCACTTCTATGTGTCTCGCCATTGAACAGATCATGACGACCAAGCACACATCAGTACATTTCGAGAGAATGATGACTTGTCATTTTGTAACTTGCAGGAAATAGAATTCAACAACACCTCAACACAAAGCTGTTCCTATAAATCCTTCATAAAATGTCATATCCAGCAATATGGGGTAGGCAGATGGGGGGGGGGGTTCTGAGACATTGACAAAACATGCATACAAGTAGGGCACTTTAAAAGCATCCCAAAAAGCCCCCACCCCACTTTTTCCACACAAAAAGATTCGAGAGAATGATGAATTGTCATTTTGTAACTTGCAGGAAATAAAATTAAACCACCCCTCAACACAAAGCTGTTCCTATAAATCCTGCATAAAATGTCATATCCAGGAATATGGGGTAGGCAGATGGGGGGGGGGGTGCTGAGACATTGACAAAACATGCATACAAGTAAGGCACTTTAAAAGCATCCCAATAAGCCCCCACCCCACTTTTTCCACACAAAAAGGCTGACAAACGCAAGTATTTTCACGCCCCTGGACTATATTAATATTCTAAGGACCCACCCGCTTTTACTCAGCAGATTTATTGGACCAACTATTTCAGGAAAACAACAGAAAATAGTACGCACCAAACGCACTTGCGATTTCTTTTTTAACGAATCTCATTTCGCCCAGTCATCAGGAAATTCGTTTCGTGAAATCAGTGTCCCATATTTCCTTCATCTTTCAATTGAAAAAGGGTGATTTGGGGGGGGGGGGGTTGGCGTGGGGCATCGGCAAAAAGTCTATGCGCCAAGTTTCCACTCCATAGGTTGACAGGAAGTGGGTCCAATAGCAGTCCGAAAATTCAGCCAGTCTTCCAGCCAGCCACGCACAAAAGCGAAGTTAATATAAAGGATCTACAAACGGACTTTAAAATATGAAAGACTGAGTCGGCATAAAACATTGATCAGTGTGACGTCCCCACAGTCCAATCTTGTAATGACTGACCCGGGAGATGGAAAGCTCCAGGTTTTAGTTCCAATGAGATGGTCCCGATCAAATAACAGGGCGACGGTTAATCGCAAACTCAACGCCGGTGTTTGGTTGGATGTGAAGCTGGCCTCGCTTTGAGATGGACGTGAGTTACGGTCAATCCATGAACCGTAATGGCCAGGGCCACCGGGCCAACCGATCTGCTGTAAGCGTAGGGCGGGGATTTAATGACCGTCTGGGGGAAACCTCACCAGGGGCGAATGGAGAAAACACGAGGTCTTCCGACTGTAAAATGGTTGATTATAGTGAAATGGTACACTGGTAGCAACCAGCATTATAGTGAAGGTTAATAATAATAATAATAATAATAAGTGATCTTATATAGCGCGGTACCCCGGCCTAGGGCTGGGCTCACCGCGCTGTACATATATAGCAAAGAGGCATAATCATAATATTAAAATAAAATACATTAATGAAATAAAAACAACATATAAGCAAAACCACACCATAGGTCTATTCATCCACCCACAGACATTTTTACAAGGAAACCCATATACGTTTATCGGTTTATAGGAGGAGAATCAGTCAGAGTAGTATAGTTTAAATAGATGTGTTTTGAGTGCAGTTTTGAAGGCCTGTGTGGTTGTTATATTGCGGATGTGTAGTGGCAAAGAATTCCATTGTTTGGGGGCGCAGAAAGAGAAAGATCGTTCACCATATAATTTAGTGCGTGTCTTGGGAACGGACAGAATACGCGAGTCTGCGGAGGAGCGAAGTTGTCGAAGGGGTGAATAGACAGAAAGAAGTTCAGTTAGATAGGAAGGGCAGGAATCCGAGAAAAAGTTGTGACAGAGAAGAGACAGCTTGTAGTCAATGCGTGCCTGTATAGGGAGCCAATGTAGTGAGTGGAGTAGTGGAGTGACGTGATCGCGTTTTTTTGCCTTAAGAACAAGCCTAGCAGCAGAGTTTTGAACTTTCTGCAGTTTTTCTATAAAATGTTTCGGTGAACCTGACAGAAGTGAGTTGCAATAGTCAAGACGAGAGAGAACAAGAGCACAGACTAGAGTTTTTGTTGCGCTAACTGTCAGGTAGTGGCGGATGGAGCTGATCTGACGGATGGCGGTGTATGCCGAACGACAAATGTGAGAGATATGTTTATCGAGAGACATGTTGTTAGAAAGAATATAACCAAGATTCCTAGCAGAGGGTGTAAACTGTATGTCGGAGTTACCTACTTGAAATGAGGTGGGAAGAGTCGAGGTAGAGAATGATTTGTGATTGTAAATGAGGAGTGCTTCTGTTTTGTCATCATTAAGCTTCAACTTGCTGAGTGTCATCCAAGACTTGACATCATCAATGCACCCCCGCAAAGTCTGGACAGCGGAATCGACAAGAGATGGATGGGTATGCATGTATAGCTGTGTATCATCTGCAAATGACTGGTTCTCAACAGCATGCCTCCCGAGCAAGAGGAGTAGTGGTCTGGTATACATTATGAATAGAACCGGACCCAAAACGGACCCCTGTGGCACTCCGTACACCAAATCAGCACTGCCGGAGAGACAGCCATCGACAGAGACCATTTGCGTTCTATCAGAGAGGTAGGACCTAAACCAAGCCAAAGGTTACACTGTGTTCAACCAGCAAAATAATAGTACGCTGGGATCAACCAGCATTATAATGAAATGGTAAGCTCGGAGCAACCAGCAGTATAATGAAATGGTACAGTGGAAGCAACCATCATTATAGTGAAATGGTACGCTGGGAGCAAACCTCATTATAGTGAAATGGTTGTTTACGTTTTCTCTTTCTTTAATCTTAAATGACAAACTGACTGCGCTTCAAAATTTTTAAAATAGATTTTTATCCCGAAATCCAAGAGTACAAAGTTTTCTTAATGTAAAACTCAGACCAAAGCAAAAAGCTATTTATACTATATAGTAAAACAAAATAATGCGTTCAAAAAGAAATTGGACGCAACATTTTAACGTGTGAACTGAAAAAAAGATTTGACCAAATTTCCGTTCGATCAAATGTCCGTCGATCTATTTTCCGTCCATGAAATTTCTTTCAAAAAAATTTCCGGATTCGTTAAAAAATAGTTTAAAATATTTTAACAAGACAGTTCTCCGTGGAACCGCTTAAGAACCGCCGAAGAATGTGAAATTTTTATTTTATTTTTATTCTAACAAAATATCCGTCTAATCCCAAACATCCAATAAAAGTGAATATTTTGAAGGTTGTAACAAGCCCAGGTATGAGAGCGTCAGTCAGTGAGCCAGGTGTGGTGTATTTACCTGCAGCAGGAGTCGCTCATCTCCCCACACAACAACCTTGTTCCAGTCGATGACCTCAGAGAACGGAAGTTCATAGCCGTTACTCAACAACACCGGAATGCAGGTAGCTTGTAAACTTTCTAAAAACCTGTCAGACGAGAAATGCACAGTTCTTATAGCAGAGCATTAAGTCTATGAGCCATTAACGGCTTAACAGTATGTAGCAGCTTAAAGCAGAGCGTGAAAACAGCCAGCAAAAGACGTGAGTTGTTGTGACAACCAAAGAAGTAGGTTTAATTAGCAAAGCTTGTTTTTTTAAAGAAGGTAAAAATAGCAATAAAAATAGTTGGTCTAAACAGAAATTAAAGTAGTAGGTGTAAATAGCAATCAAAGAAGTAAGCTTTAGCAACCAATGCAATAGGTCTAAATAGTATTCAAATAATTAAGTGTAAACAATAAAAGTAGTAGGTCTAAATAGCAATTATTATTATTATTATTATGTATTATTATTTAGAGCTACTACTTGATTGCTATTTATTAATAATAATAAACTTTATTATTATTATTATTATTTATTATTATTTAGAGCTACTACTTGAAGTTTATTTGAAAAACACGCTTCATCCCCAAAAGCTCGAAGCGCGGTACAAAGTCATCCATATTAAAAAGAGAAATGAAAACAATCTATAATTTACCACATTTAAAAACAGATGCAACACTATAAAAACAACATACAAGCAAACCAAGTCAAAGTCTTTCATCAAATTGCAATCAAAGAAGTAAGTTTTAGCTAACAAATTAGTTATGCTCAAATGAAATGTTTGTTCATCCATTTATTTCAACAAGTCAAACAGTTTGTGTTAATAGTAAGACTAAATGTCAACCCAACTCTAGAGAATGAATATCTGACGACCGAGCTCTAAACAATGAATACCTGACGACAAAACTATATAGAATGAATACCTGACAACAAAACTCTGTAGAATGAATACCTGACGACAAAACTATATAGAATGAATACCTGACAACAAAACTCTGTAGAATGAATACCACGACAACAAAACTCTATAGAATGAATACCTGACGACAAAACTATATAGAATGAATACCTGACAACAAAACTCTGTAGAATGAATACCACGACAAAACTCTATAGAATGAATACCTAACAACAAAACTATGTAGAATGAATACCACGACAAAACTCTATAGATTGAATACCTGACAACAAAACTCTATAGAATGAATACCTGACAACAAAACTCTATAGAATGAATACCTGACAACAAAACTCTGTAGAATGAATACCACACAAAACTCTGTAGAATGAATACCTGACGATCAAACTCTGTAGAATGGACCAGACAACCGAACTCTTTAGAATGCATACCAGACGACAGGGCTAACGAGCCGACCAATGTGCACGTTACATCTAGATGGATGAAGATAAGAGCAGAAGTTATGGTTTCATCATGCATCCCTACGTCGGAAATAAAACACCATCAATGCTATCTTTTGGCCAATGCTTCTAGACAGAGGATCGTATCGACTTTCTTCCAAACTCCAGAGACATTCAATATTCCAAATGTCAGCTCTGTCAGTAGCTATGCGGCTCATCGTCGGACATAAGCTGTTGAATTTATTTAAAAGTTCACATTGATATTCATAAAAAGCAGGGGCGTCTATCACCCCCCTCCCCCTGAGTGGTGGAAGCATTTTCATCCAACTGCTGAGTTTTTATCTTGGAAAGGGGGGGGGGTGAAAAAAATATTTCCCAGGACGGCAGGAACCCTAGCGAAGCCTTTGGGGCAGTGCATTTATCACCAATAAATTTGTACATAAGGAAGACCAGGACAAGGTGTAACTCCGTCCGCCTCACTCACCATAAAATAATTTCATTCAATCTCTGGAACCCTTTAGGGCAGTGACCCCTAACCTTTTTTTAACACATCCCTTGATTAAACTTACATTGAAGTGAAGATTCTCTTGAGTAACGAGTTTAAAAAAAAACAAAAAAAACAATTTATTTGCTGATTTTACGCAATTAATAATATAATTTGTGTGTACCCCCAGGCGGTTCCACAGGGATAGACCAGATTGGATTGGAACCGCTGAGTTACGGTATGCTTTCTGTCCTAGCTTTAAAAGGTGTTGAAATTTGCTTGTGGCAGGTTGGTAGAAATCGAGGGCGTCGACGGCCTCAACGGAAGTGGGGAGATTAAAAAACAAGAGGTGCATTTTGGCGCATACTTGAATTCGGGTTCCTAACAGAATTTTTATTCAGGGAATGGGACATTTCAGGTGTTTGGAAGAGAGAAACAAAGCGCAACCCTGCATTACAACACCGATACATGTTTACCACGTGGCAGCTGACAATGGCCACTTCACTGACACTGATTATGGTCACTTGACAATGAGCTCTGTACATATCTGGTCAGGTTACAATGAGCTCTTCATTGACAATGATATGGTCACGTGAAAATAAGCTCTTAAATGGCAATGAGATTATCATGCGGCAATTAGCTTCATTGACAATGACGTTGCCCCGTGACAATGAGCTAATCGATGAGAGTGATATGGCCACATGATGTTGAGCTCTGCACTGAAAGCTATAAGGTTACTGCACAATGGGCGAAGCACAGACACTGGTAAGGCCAGGTACAACAGATAGTGTTACAGCTGTCACTTGAGAGCTGGCAGAGGGTTTTTCTCGCTGTGTGGCGCCACAGGGAAAGGTCAAAGTGCATCCGCTGACACGGTGCTTCTCAATAGTAATAAGAAGCTGGGGCTGGACTTCTTCATTCATTAGAAAACTATTTCCAGAAGGACTTCTTCATTCATAGAAAAACAATTTCCAGAAGGACTTCTTCATTCATAGAAAAACAATTTCCAGAAGGGCTTTATCCATTAGAATATTATTTTCAGAAAAAGAAAAAAAAATAATAATAAATTTTCATCAAAAGCTCTAACCTGCATTTAACAATGTCACATTAGAATTAAACACAATGTTAGAGGACTTACAATGTCACATTAGAATTAAATGTTAGAGGACTTACAATGTCACATTAGAATTAAACACAATGTTAGAGGACTTACAATGTCACATTAGAATTAAACACAATGTATGAGGACTTACAATGTCACATTAGAATTAAACACAGTGTTATAGGACGAGGACTTATTATGTAGATTAGAATCAAACCCAATGTTACAGGACTCATCTAAGGTTGGTATCTCATGAACATAGATACCTTTTCCTTGTCAAACCAAATACAAATTGGCTAAAATATGTGACAGAATGATGAAACGCGTTCAATAGAGTTGAATAAATAGCTTTATCGCAGTCAAAACTTCTTATCATTTGATTTAGATACTACTTTACTTTTTATATAAACCAAAGTTTCCTTTTTTAAATATTTTTTTTTTAAATAATCTTTTTTTTAATTTTTTTCAGGATCAATGGATCAGTGGTATTATTGAGACAAACCTTGCAGGAAGCTGGCCGTCATGTCCTGAGGATCAAGGGTCGGCAACCTTTTAGTGTGTGTGTCAGGGGACATTTGTATACATTATTGGACTTTCTTATCGGACTAATACAATTTATTTGGCAGCCGCATGCTATCATAGACTTATTTTTTTAAAGAGCCAAGTCGCATGCGGAGCCACGACTGGCCGACGACATAAAAGTTTAAGACTTAAACCTTTCATGAATATGGCATATCAGACGCGACAGCCCTGGTCGACTTCATCACCACTTACATGGAAGACCTCCAACCACCTCCCCTTCACAAGATGAGAATCCCTGAAACAAGTATCACGTGCCATCCCAGGGCTAAGCGCCGAATCTATTTCTTTTCACCAGAGAAGGGCACGGCCAGCGACTTTTGGCAGCGCTATTCCATATGAAATATAAATGCTCTGAGCAGAGTACACGGGGCAAGGGGAGACACACCCCCCTCCTGGTTAAATACTTGAGGTGTAGATTCAGCTCGGAATGTGCTTCATATTTCAACCCGTACACAGCTTCGGATACATTCTTGCATGTTTTCCTGTCAACGGAATTCGGACTTGCCATAAAGATAGGTATATTCTTTATCGTCGACGGCGTCGGCTTGGTAGTCGTTGGGCGTCACTGAGGGGTAGGGGGGGGCTCGGGGCTGCGGACCGCCCCGGGTAACCTCGAAGGGGGGAGGGGTGACACCAAATGGAAAATTACAGAACTTGGGTCAATGCAGAAATAGTGAGCCACCAGGGCAGACTCGGGTGTCCACAGGGGAGCCGGGGGGGGGGAGGTTCATGGTGACACCATAAGCTACCCGCACTTAGTGACACCAACCCTAGATACGCCACTGCATTGGGGCAACAGCTCACGGCACAATGGGACTGGAACAAAAATATATGGTCACCCAAAAAACAACCACAGTAGTAGTCTAGCAATGTTAATTAATGTTAACTAATGTTCTCAACACACATTGACTAACGCTTAGACACTAATTACCATAGACACTGTCACTGACACTTAGATACTATTACCGTAGACACTGCCACTACACACTTAGATACTATTACCATAGACACTGTCACTGACACTTAGATACTATTACCGTAGACACTGTCACTAACACTTAGACACTATTACCATAGACACTGTCACTGACACTTAGATACTATTACCATAGACACTGTCACTGACACTTAGATACTATTACCGTAGACACTGTCACTACACACTTAGACACTATTACCGTAGACACTGTCACTAACACTTAGACACTATTACCATAGACACTGTCACTGACAATTAGATAATATTACCTTAGACACTGTCACTACACACTTAGAAACTATTACCGTAGACACTGTCACTGACACTTAGATACTATTACCATAGACACTGTCACCGACATTAGATACTATTACCTTAGATACTGTCACTGACACTTGGACATTATTACCTTAGACACTGTCACCGACACTTACACAGCACCTTAGACACTGTCACCGACACTTAGATACTATTACCGTAAACACTGTCACCAACACTTAGATACTATTACCGTAGACACTGTCACCGACACTTAGATACTTTTACCATAGACACTGTTACCAACACTTAGACACTATTACCATAGACACTGTCACGGACACTTCAGTGGAAATCATATCATTAGGGCATTTCTTTGTTTTTTTAATGACCTAACCATACATTTTTTAATTAGAAAAGGAGAAAAAAATGTTGTTGTTGACAGTCACCCATGGCAACTGACAGTCACCCATGGCAACTGACAGAAACCCATGGCAACTGACAGTCACCCATGACAACTGACAGTAACATATGGCCCCTGAAAAGGGAACTTTTGTTTTGTTTCCTAGATATGGGGTGGGGTGGGGGGGGGGAAGGGGTGTATGTTAACTACGACTTTGCTTATTTAAAGAGAGCCAATCACTAGACTGGAAACAGGTCCCTACATTAGCATCAGGAGAAACCTAAGGACAGATAACAGATGACTCCAGACGTAATATAATTACTAGAAGTAGCTGGCTACCATGGCTTCAATTTAACATTAAATGGGCATGGGCGTATCTGTGTGGGGGAGAGGCGGGAGATATAGAGAAGGGAGTGAGGGGGAGAAAGAGAGAGTAGAGAGACAGAGAAGGTAGTCAAATGACCAAACAAAGTCTTGCGGTATAGCCAGTGGCGACCAAACAAAATCGTGTGGTGTAGCCAATGGCGACCAAACAAAATCTTGTGGTATAGACAATCTTTAGACCAAAGTGCGACCATAGGATACAAGGGATAATTTTTTTCCCGAATACTGAGCAGGGGGGGGGGGGAAGGGTGGAGGGGAATTTCTCTATCAAATGTGGGGAATATTGTGATTGAATTGTGGCCTACTTGGGAATATTGTGTTTGAATTGTGGCCCGGTTCTTAGGNTCGAACTCTACAAGTTATCCACCTCTCTAAAGAAAGAGAGATAAGACAAACACTTGGAACTTGAGACCTGGAAGGCGAGACGACGAGCCAAGTTTTATGATAGCACTAGGTGGTAACTGAGAAATGAGGGAGATTGAACACAACCCACTCAAGATGTGAGAGATATTGGCCTCCATGGTGGGGGGGGGTTTGTTGGCGGGCTGTGTCAACTGGGACAAGGAAGGAATACCAAAGGAAGAACGTTTTGTTAGTCAGAGGAGGGGGATGTTAAGAACGTGTTCAAGTTGTTACAATGGAAAGATTGTGATACTCACGCGGCACCCAGCAAACAATACGATGGGATCAATCTGGGGGATGGTAGGATGGGACCCAGCAAACAACAAGATAAGATTAATCTGGGGAAGGGGGGGTGGTAGGATGGGACCCAGCACACATTAAGATAAGCTGAATCTCAAGGCTGGTGGGATGGGACCCAGCACACAATAAGATAAACTGAATCTCAAGGCTGGTGGGATGGGACCCAGCACACAATTAGATAAGCTGAATCTCAAGGCTGGTGTGGTGGGATGGGACCCAGCACACAATAAGATAAGCTGAATCTCAAGGCTGGTGGGATGGGACCCAGCACACAATAAGATAAGCTGAATCTCAAGGCTGGTGGGATGGGACCCATCACACAATAAGATAAACTGAATATCAAGGTTGGTGGGATGGGACCCAGCACACAATAAGATAAGCTGAATCTCAAGGCTGGTGGGATGAGACCCAGCACACAATAAGATAAACTGAATCTCAAGGCTGGTAGGATGGGACCCAGCAAAAGTTCAAGGGAAACCTCCAACCTATGCCATGGACGCACATGCTGAGTCCACTATAAACACCAGTGAAAGAGACAGTGAGATAGTTTCAGTGGTGAGTCCTAGGGCACTAGGGGCTTTGTTTAGGCTGCGGCAGACTGTGTGAGCCCGTGTTTAGATTGGCCGAGACGAGAATACATGATGAGAAGACAGCGATAGGTCTGCTGAAATGATCGTCCAAGATACACTCCACTGGCTGAGGCAATATTCTTTAGTCTAGTCAAGATAGGACATTAACTTTCCGATTCTGTTCTACGAAACTGACGTAAATGTGTGATACTGAAGTTTAGACATTTTAGGAAGGACTGAGGATGGTGCAGCCTTTAAAAAACGGGCCGGATACCTTAACACAATACCCTGTGGGTCAGTGTCCGAGTACTTTAAGACAATACCTTGTGGGTCAAGGTCCGAGTAATTAAGACAATACCCTGTGGATCAAGGTCCGAGTAATTTAAGACAATACCCTGGGGGTCAAGGTCCGAGTAATTTAAGACAATACCCTGTGGGTCAAGGTCCGAGTAATTTAAGACAATACCCTGTGGGTCAAGGTCCGAGTAATTTAAAACAATACCTTGTGGGTCAAGGTCCGAATGATTTAAGACAATACCATGTGGGTCAAGGTCCGAGTGTTACAAAAAAAGAGGTATCTTTTCATTTTCTGTATCTTCCAACCAAAGGGGAAAATGAAAAGTTCAAGTATAGAACCAGTAGCCATGTATAGAACCAAGTAGCTATCAGGAAAGCATAAAATTTGAAGGATTTTCTTTAAAATAGCTTAATAATATAATCCTAACACAGCGGTTCTCAACCTTATTAGTGACGAGACCCCTTTATAACATTTTCCAAGTTGTGACGACCCAAAACTAGAATTATACCTCAAATTGTAAAACCGGTATTGAGAAGAGGCAGAGCGCTTTGTAGCTAAAACGGTGTTGATTGTGTCATTTTGATCACGTAGCTCTGTAGGTCAACCCTAAGACATATTTTTTGTTTCTAAATTCCCCCAGTTGTTAGAGCTATGTGCGGAACAAAGGACACAATAAAGCAAACAAAAACACACAAATTGAGATCATGGAGCATGTCACTTAAAGAAAATAAAAAGAACTGACAAAATATTTAAATTAGATTAGCTGCTGAATTCTACCAAATATAACAGAGTATGTATGTATGTATGTATTTATATATATATATATATATATATATATATATATATATATATATATATATATATATATATATATATATATATATATATTGTAGCTATGTGGTGGCGCGGCTCACAGTTTAAAATACACAAACAATGAAATGCAGGCCTGAGAACTATAGCCTATAGCTTTTATTCTTGACTATGTGGTGGCGCGGCTCACAGTTTAAAATACACAAACAATGAAATGCAGGCCTGAGAACTATAGCCTATAGCTTTTATTCTTGAGGTACACGCCATTGAATAAACAGCCCAGTCTCTCACACATGCAGACGACTCGAATGCAGCCGTTTCCAAACACAATATCAATGTCCACAAAGAGTATCAGACACGGCTGACTACTCGATCACAACCAGCTCAGGAAGGCCCGGGTTCAAATCCCCCACGCCTGATGTAGCTGCTATGACGTCCACGTCATGAGTTGTTCACCGGTCCCCCGTGGGACGGGACTGCCCAGCTCCGTGGTGTGGACACGCCTGGGGTAAACAATCGTACCACAGGAGCGTGCTTCTTTGCCCCATGGGGTGGCACCCAGCCCCATAGGTGGCGCCCAGCCCCATAGGTGACACCCAGCCACATATAAAAATGTTACATATATGCAGTTACAAAAAGTGACACACTGCCCCTATATATATCTACGCTTTGGATGGTATTGTATCATAAAATGTCATGTCGATCTGACATGGCGATAAGGAAAGGTTTGGAATGCAAATGGGAGTTTTATTAACGGAAATCCGGTTTAAAACAGAATCTCTAAACCCTTATGCCGATAAGAAAAACGTTTTTATCATCCCTCGTCATTACAGAACCCAAGGTGTTACCGCACTCACCGAGCCCGAGCTTAAGCTGCTGAAACGAACCCAAACTTAAGATGTTGACGAACCGAACCCGAGCTTAAACTGCTGATGAAACGAACCCGAGCTTAAACTGCTGACGAAACGAACCCGAGCTTAAACTGCTGATGAAACGAACTCGAGCTTAAACTGCTGATGAAACGAACCCGAGCTTAAACTGCTGATGAAACGAACCCGAGCTTAAGATGTTGACGAACCGAACTCAACCCGAAATTCTACAAGAGATTCCGATTCCCATCTCTAGTTGCGACCCCACAGGCTGAGTGAGAACCACTGACTTAACCTATAAGCATAACAAAAATCAACTTACCACCTTACGCCTATCATTTGCAATAATATTTATTTCTTCATTATGGGGATGCCATCATAGTCTTATCATCTCATATTAATAATATTATGACACCCAACGCACTTACAGCAAACATTCAAACCTAGAAAAGTGTATTAATTGCTTTAATTCAGGTTAAAACTATCAGAGGCGCCGCCCTCGGTGGTGTTTACTCTCACGGGGCGTCAAGTTGGCAACGTGAGAACCTTTGAGATCAGTCTGGGGAAAATCGACATCCAGGGCCATATTTCCCACTTGTAAGAGCAGACACATGTCTGAATGGGGGTTCAGTAGCAGCGCCATACGGCCCCGGAGCAGGGTCGCACCGCGGTGTGTCCATCATCTCAGTAATGATGTGAGAGGTGTGTCTCGGTCAAATCCCGACGGAACACAAACAACACGCGCCATCGCATTAAACCTTTTCACATTCCAAACACTTTCCTAGGACAACCCGGATCTCCAGATATTTCCCCTGGCCCTGAATGTGCTCCTCCATCTTACATAATCTCAGGAACACGTCTATCAAAATATTTCACAACATCCCTCGTAATGACAGACATGTCACCATTTATGACAAACAACATTGCATTACCACAATGAGGATGTACACAACATTATGCAAAGCAAACTGAGTCCATAGTTCTCCCCATTGGATGGAACCCATTATAGAAAATAAGAAAAACTCATTTATCCCCACTCGGACCCAGTTCCATTTTTGCCGGGTCCGAGTATGTGCCATGTGTGTTAATACTCGGTATTTCCGGGTCAGTACCTGGCTCAACCCTAATTGAAAAAATATAATCACCCGGGTACCAATATCATATTTTATTAAAAATCAACTGTAGCCGCATATTCATTCAGTAAACATTTACTGCGCCTTGAGTCCGGTAAAAAAAAAACTTAAGATTGTGACCCTTTAGTCCGACACTGAAAACATCCACACCCCCCCCTCTCTCTCTCTCTCTCTCTCTTTTATGCTCCACCACCAACACCAATCCCCCTTCCACATTTTCACATCAAGCATTTTAAAACATGCACTAATTTCACTTCTTTTTTTCCATGCATATCCGGAAGCGATGCCAGGAAGCCATATTTTAAGTTTTAGAATCAACACACCGGGGAAACGGCTGACAGCTGCGCTGGGCTCGTAAATAGAGTCTCAGCTTCTTTTTCTTCTTCTACTTTCTCGTCGACGTTTATAACAGCAAAGTGGGGAACATGAGGTCACGCTCGGGTGATTCTCGGAATAGCAATGGACATTACCTGGTTCTAACAAGTCTGAGGAATCACTGGTTCCCGCTCTGGCAGATGAAACTGAGATTCCGGCAGTTGGCGTCCAGCAGGTTGTTGTGTTGTTTTTTTAATGCGGATAAAAATCACATGACTGTCTGGGGTCATTCTGATCATGTATCCGATAATGTTCTGATTGACAAGTCCGATTTTTTTAAATTAGACTAGTATATACTATCTATCGTAATTCCGGTGTTGCACAGCGGTTTAGTTTGAAACGTGTTGTCTTTGTTAGGGGGTAAGGGTGTCAAACACCAACAGGAATGACGGTTAGCGGTTTTGAAACTGAAAACCAGTTGTTGCTTTTCATAAAACGCTAATCCATGCGTTATTTTTTTAAATTCTAAAATAGGTCAAGTGCTGGTGCCAAACTGTATCAAAATGAGAGGTGCTTCGACTGTTCTAAATATAGATCATATTTTTTTTATGGAACAGTATGGAATGGATTGTAATAGCCGATAACCGGGTTATAACCGGTTATACAACTGGTTTTCCACACACAAAATATAACGATAATAACGTCACTACTTCGCAGCTCTGGGTGAACGAATGCAAAGAGCATCTCAATCTATCAATGTAACAACATGAAGCATTTCAAACAAGATTCTTCTGACGCTAATCTTTCCCACAAAGTTTTACGAGCAGATTTCTTTGTGACATCCAGACGACCTGAGATAACCGGAACTGGATAAGTTCACTGGGTAATGTTCATTTTTGAGGGGGAGATAATACATTTCATGGAGTTACGCGCACATCAAAGTCAATCATACGTTTTACCATTTCGAATCAAAGCTGGGTCCGGGGGAGGCATTCAAGGGGCGCTCAAAGTAGCACTTTGCTATGCTTCTTATACACTGAGGATTTTTTTTTAATACTTACAGTATGATAAAAGTAGAAACTTAGTTTTAACATTTGTATCGTCATTACATCTCAAGTGTAACTAATCTCTAAACCTCCAAACGTGTGATGTTTCGAGACTCTTTGGCTCATCACCAAACTAACATGAGAAAGTGTGTCTAGGAACGTGATCCTATTCGGACGAGACAACCTTGACCTAGATTATGGAACATCTTTCAACGACCGAGTCTCAATGAGACCATCTCGGTATGAGAGGAGAAGAGAAATGGGTCGAAGTGCATTACTGGGTTACCATGCTCCTTATTACAAGCTAGCAAACCTTAGGGCTGGAACACACGAGCTCTCATTCCGGTATGTAAGAGCATGGGGTCGGGAGAAAGTGAGACGGTCTGTTGCAACTAGAATTTCAAACGTGACGTAGGATTGTTAGACTTTACGTTAACCTATCACGTCAACAAAGAAAAACTCACTATTTTTTTTTTTTTTTTAATTTTTTAACTTTTGTTCTTAAGTTTTGACTTAACAGATTTGACAGCAGAAACCAGTTCACGACGTCAACGCCAGACCATTGAGAGATTCCGTGCGTCTTCCAACTAAATCTAACGAAATGCCAGGGATGCAACTTACCTAAAAGAACCTAATCGCCTCCCCCTGGGGACTAGACAGAACGTTGAGTTGTAGAGCAGTTTTTTGTAGTCATATCTGAGGAATGGAGAAACATAAGCCACGTGAGTTAGGCATTTCTACGTCACTGAGGGATTACATGGACAGGACGGTGCTTCTCAATTCGAACGATTGTGGCTACAAAAAAAACAGTTGGGATACAAATATACATAAAATGTGTTGTTTCATTTCTTGGTATAAATTGTGTTTCTTCTCACAAGTAGTTATACATTTATACACTAATGGAAGGTCAATACACAAGAGAGTTTATACAAATCCACATTAAGTATGTTTCTATAAACAGCAGGGTGTTGTAGTATAGCCTAATTTTAATTGACACCACTCCCATCAACTGTTTTTGTTTCTATATTGACATCACCGACTAAATATGTAGCGATGTGTCAGCCCCGCCCCTACCTTCATTGGGAAAAATTTTTTTTTCACGTTCAAATGCGCTTTATTTCTTCTAAAGAATTGAATCAGGTGACGCACTTTCTAGAACTTCTTTTCTGGAGGGTTCTCATTAGCCGGGAGAGATGTTTGCTAATTTTCCTAGACATTTACAAGACGTTACATAATTGCATGATTGTCTCTTGGTGTGTGTGTGTGCGTAATTTAATATTCGTTTCTTTGGTGGATTACACTTGTTCAATTGCTCTTTTGTAAGTTCATATTTCTTGGGTTTTTTTGTTTTTTGTTTCTGCGTATTTGAAGTTGTATTTTTATACTAATAGCATAATTGACTTGAATATTGTTAGTATCACTAGAGCTTTGGTAGCGTTTTTCTTAGTATACTGGTTATCAGTCCTTTGTCATGTATTGTTTAATTAACGAGCCAAATACTGGTTATCAGTCATTTGTTGTGTATTGTTTAATTAACGAGCCAAATATTGGTTATCAGTCCTTTGTTACGGATAGTTTAATTAACGAGCCAAATATTCGAGCAGTTCAATATAATGGTACGTAACAAGAATTAGACAAATCTACATTGAGTATTGGTTATTTACGCAAATTTTTATAATATTCGAGGTTCGACATAAAGGAAATTGGAATACTGTTTGTCTCAAAATTAAGATGACGAGACAAGAAATATTTGTTAATGTTGTGTAACTTTCCTACCGAGATTGGCTAATGTCATACTTGTTCTCGCACTGTGTAATGAAGAGCTGGACGTCGTCAGTGGGTCTCAAAATGGAAACAACAACTCATGAGTTTCTTGAGTAAATGAAAATCGTCTCCTTTTCTATAGTTCATCTCAAATGTCTGGTGTCGTACTGAAGTCTTAAATGTAATTTATTGTATTTGTATGTTGTTGTATTTGTATGTTGTAAATGTCTGTTATTCTTTATGTCCTTTGAAGTCATTATGCTGAGATGATTTCTCTGACATGAACTATGTAACGACTGTGATCCCAGTATCCAGTCTACACTACTCGTCCAATGGATGAAGCATTGCAGCCAAATATCCAGTCTACACTACTCGTCCAATGGATGAAGCATTGCAGTCAAATATCCAGTCGACACAACTCGTCCAATTAATGAAGTGTTGTAGCCAAATATCCAGTCTACACTACTCGTTCAAAGGAAGAAGTGTGTTCAGTAAATTTAACACCTACATACACCTACATACCCCTACATTGCACTGTCAGTGCTGGAAGATGACAGATAGAATTATGGTAACTACATGGGGGCGTCAGGGGCGGATTTATGCAAGTTGATCACATTTTTAGATAAAGCAGAAAGGGGGGGGGGGGCACGCGGGGGAAAAATAAAAGCATTAAGAGCCACTGACAAGAAGATGACAGATAGAATTATGGTAACTACATGGGGGCGTCAGGGGCGGATTTATGCAAGTTGATCACATTTTTAGATAAAGCAGAAAGGGGGGGGGGGGGCACGCGGGGTAAAAATAAAAGCATTAAGAGCCACTGACATGTCTGATCGATTTCTTTGAACAGCAGAGGAAATAGGCCCAGATTTTGGGATAGAGATGAGATGGCAGAGTATCGTAACGTGAGGGACACGAAGGGATTCTTAAGTGGATAACTCGGGCTACGGAAATGATGGGCCCAAAATATCAGATGACAGAGAATCTCGTAGTGAGGGACATGAAGAGATACTTTAGTGAATCAATGGAGGTCCAGCAATGATGGGCCCAAAATATCAGATGACAGAGAATCTTGTAGTGAGGGACATGAAGAGATACTTTAGTGAATCAATGGAGGTCCAGCAATGATGAGCCCAAAATATCAGATGACAGAGAATCTTGTAGTGAGGGACATGAAGTGAGGGACATGAAGAGATACTTAAGACAAGTGGATAACTGGAGCTCAGCACTGACGGGACCAGAATATCAGATGACAAGAGTATCGTGACATGAGGGACACGAAGAGATACTTAAGACAAGTGGATAACTGGAGCTCCGGAGATGATTGGCCCCAAATATGAGATCGATACAGTTACGGTCCATCCGTAAGAGTAACTCAGATATTCGATCTCGGCGCTCTAATGAAACAGCGCTCGTGTGTAACACGTCCTATAATTCACCTCTTTTAGGGTCACAGATAAAAAGCTAGCAACAAGCTCATCTCGTGATATTAATGTATGAATGAATAAGATGATAGTGTGGATAATAAAGATAAGGATGGGGCGTGAGAAGGTTTAAAGGACGCATTATGCGATAGTTGATCCAAACAAATGTTAGAGTGCAACTTTTAAGAACGGCAGTCACATTCCTGATAATAGTTTCTAGATTGTATTTGTAGTCTATTTCTTTAGCCTTGTTCCTTGACTATCTTAGGCTTTGTGCGTGGTGTGTAAGTGACAAAATTGAATCTTGTAGAGTCATCAACACATGTCCTTTTAGAGCCACTAAAACCCAAGTTCAAGATGTCGCAGAAGCACCCAAGCTCTAGTCATGACCAACATGACAAACAAATGATGGGAAGTCCTGAGAAGTGTATTCGTCATCTTCTGTCTGGGTTCGAAACATATATTTTTAAAATATCGGTTGGCGCGTTGCCACGATTATTTCCGTTTTGGACAATACCCATGCACGGTGTCAGTTTATGTCGCAACTAGTCGCTTAGAAAAAAGTCCGTAAAGTAAAATATCAGTTGGAAGGGAGGCATCGTCAACTCAAGACACTCGATGACATCCCGTTTGTGGATTAGGAGTTTTAGAAATAATATTCTGAACAATGTAAGCACATATGGAATTTGTATTTCGTTTCCCCAGTTAAACTTCACAAGCAACTCTGTTATGACTATATCATTGGATCTACAGCTGATTCACAATACCATTAGATCTACAGCTGTTTCACAATACCATTAGATCTACAGCTGTTTCACAATACCATTAGATCTACAGCTGATTCACAATACCATTGGATCTACAGCTGTTTCACAATACCATTGGATCTACAGTTGTTTTATAATACCATTAGATCTACAGCTGTTTCACAATACCATTGGATCTACAGCTGTTTTATAATACCATTGGATCTACAGCTGTTTTATAATACCATTAGATCTACAGCTGTTTCACAATACCATTGGATCTACAGCTGTTTTATAATACCATTAGATCTACAGTTTCAAGCAAAATGGGCATCACGAGTAAGAGCTTATCAAATATTTTGTATTAGAGAGTATCAAACGTAAACTGCTAATCAGATGATTCTATTTGCAAGACGTCACCAAAAGACCCAGGCGATGATACTATTTGCCCGACGTCTGCACAAGACCCGGGCGAGACATTTTGAGACAACTTGATCAAAAGTGACTAATTGAGTGGTGAGACGGGCCGAGAGCTGTAGGGACCTTAACGTCTGTTTGGTCAGGCCAAATACAAGCTGCGAGGCCGTCTGCAGGAAGTGTGGCCTGTTGCCCAACTAACGAGAAAATGGTGGCATCCAGATAGTGACGACGCAGTCGGAGGCTAAAACTTGGCTCCAGGTGCGGATCGAATTTAATTGTAGGGGGGGGGGGGGGGGGGGAGAGGGGGAGAGTTGGATCGAAGAGTAGGAGGAGCCTAGTGGGATACAGAGACTTTAGATGAGAGGATTGTCTGAATCATGCAAGGATACTGCGGTTAGAGAACAGAGGAGAGACAGAGAAAGAGACGAAAGAAACACAAAGAGGGGGAGAGGGAGCTGATCAGTGAAGAATATTGGAAACTAAATGAGCAAAGACAAAAAGAAATAGTATATTACAGTATGTTGTGTATTTTTGTGGAAATGGAGTGTATTTTTTTGGTAATGGACTGTGCTCAATTAAAACTGTTTGTAGTGAGGAACTCGAAGGAAAGCAATGCCCCCCCCTAAACCTCAAAAAGGGTGGCGGGGGGGGGGGTATAAAAAATCCAAATTAAGAGAACTTTCAAAATGCGCAAAAAGGGTGGGCGGGGAAGGTCAATAGCATGGAACCCGAAGAGGTCAAGTGAAAGAGCCAAGGAAGTGGTGTAAGGGGGCCAAAGAGGTCGAGTGAGAGGGCCACGGAAGTGGTGTAAGGGGGCCAAAGAGGTCAAGAGAGAGAGCCATGGAAGTGGCGTAAGGGAGCCAAGGAGGTCAAGAGAGAGGGCCACGGAAGTGGTGTAAGGGGGCCTAAGAGGTCAAGTGAGAGGGCCACGGAAGTGGTGTTAGGGGACCAAAGAGGTCAAGTGAGAGGGCCATGGAAAGAGGTCGAGGGAGAGGGGCACGGAAGTGGTGTAAGGGGGCCAAAGAGGTCAAGAGAGAGAGCCAAGGAAGTGGCGTAAGGGAGCCAAAGAGGTCAAGAGAGAGGGCCACGGAAGTGGTGTAAGGGGGCCAAAGAGGTCAAGTGAGAGGGCCACGGAAGAGGTGTTAGGGGACCAAAGAGGTCAAGTGAGAGGGCCATGGAAGTGGCTAAGGGGGCCAAATAGGTCAAGAGAGAGGGCCATGAAAGTGGTGTAAGGGGGCCAAAGAGGTCGAGTGAGAGAGCCACGGAAGTGGCGTAAGGGGGCCAAAGAGGTCATGTAAGGGAATCAAGATGGTGATGGTTGGTGGGAACTATCATATAAAATCCAACAAGAAGATAGAAATCCGTTGAATGTAAGACTACTAAGCAGACACGCCCCTCCCTTAGCTTCCACGCTATAAGTCAGACCTAACACATTTCAACAGTTTTTGCTGCACACACATTTTAACGATAGTTGGCCGTGAAACATTTCAAAGATTTTTTTTATTTTATCTTGCGTCGGGGGCACATTTAGGACTAGAAAAGCATCAAAAAACAATCCATCGTCTCTTAGTACAGAATACTGTAGCAGAAGTTGCAACCAATCTTAGTCCAGAATACTGTAATAGACGTAACAACTAATCTTAGACCAGAATAATGTAATAGACGTAACAACTAATCTTAGACCAGAACACTGTAGCAGACGTATAGCAGACGTAGCAACTCTCTTAGACCAGAATACTGTAGCAGACAGAGCTACTAATCTTAACCAGAATACTGTAGCAGACAGAGAAACTAATCTTAGCCCAGAATACTGTAGCAGACAGAGCAACTAATATTAGACCAGAATACTGTGGCAGACAGAGCAACTAATCTTAGTCCAGAATACTGTAGCAGACAGAGCAACTAATCTTAGACCAATTTACTGTAGCGGACAGAGCAACTATCTTAGTCCAGAATACTGTAGCAGACAGAGCAACTAATCTTAGACCAGAATACTGTGGCAGACAGAGCAACTAATCTTAGTCCAGAATACTGTAGCAGACAGAGCAACTAATCTTAGACCAGAATACTGTGGCAGACAGAGCAACTAATCTTAGTCCAGAATACTGTAGCAGAAAGATCAACTAATCTTAGACCAGAATACTGTAGCAGACAGATCAACTAATCTTAGACCAGAATACTGTAGCAGACAGAGCAACTATCTTAGTCCAGAATACCTTAGAGAACGCAGCAACTCTCTAACTCAACAGTACTTTAGCAGACATTACAAGAGTCGTCCCCTCCCCCATGGATTAATATGAGGTGGTTTTTTTCCCTTATAAATAATAAAATTACTTTGTTTAAATATTTTTAAGAGAGAATTAGTGAGAACGGAGAGGGGAGCATAGGGAGAAACGCGGCAGATTGAATGTGAGCAGTGGTGAAACTCTAGTGAAATTTGGTGAAGAGAGCGGGGCGAACGATGAGAAATAGGGGTGAATGGTGAGAATTGGTGAGGTCACTGTTCAGAATAGTGATGGAAAAGGGGAGTGCACTTTGAGCCAGACTTGAAGATATCTAGTGAGATTGATGAAGGCAAAACGTGGGTAGACAGACATGGGCGGTATAATATACTAGAAATATAGTGTCTGTCTCTAGGGTGCTGAGGGGGTGGGATCTGGCTTGTGGGGGGGGGGAGGCGAGAATTTACATGAAAAGAAGAATCTAATTTTTGAAGGATTGATTTTGTTAGGTTTCCATGAGATTTATCTGGAGGTGAAGAACTGAAAGATGAGATGGTGACGTGAGATAAGAATTTTTACCCGTGGAAATAATGGCTTCCTGGTGGGGGGCACAAATGGTGGCGTTACACTCGTAGGATTGGACCGATCCATTTTAAGATTAGTTTTAACTTGTAGGTCTAAAAGGGGAGACTGCGGCTGCTGTTTAGTTGTTGTTATCCAGAGTTATGTGGTGTTAGAAATGCAACTACGTCATGAAAGTTAAAGCATTATTTGAATTATTTTTTTTTTTTTGATTTTTTTTTTTTGTTGGCCATGCTTTTGTTCAAGCCGACGAGCGACTATAAGAAATTCGAGTTTAATTTGACCCGAGGGTCCGCAAGTGCAAACATTGAAACTAAGAAACAAGACCAACCAAGTGTTAGAAATGCAACTACGTCATGAAAGTTAAAGCATTATTTGAATTATTTTTTTTTTTTTTGATTTTTTTTTTTGTTGGCCATGCTTTTGTTCAAGCCGACGAGCGACTATAAGAAATTCGAGTTTAATTTGACCCGAGGGTCAGCAAGTGCAAACATTGAGACTAAGAAACAAGACCAACCAGTAATGGAATGGACGTCAAAGTTAATCTTCATACATTTAACCCTCAGCAACAACCCACCTCCCCCCCCCCAATCAACGCTGATTTAAGTAAAGGCAATGGCGTTTATAGAATTTTATGTCATGGGTAGAATGGCATATAAACAACAGACTCACAAATGTAAATGACATCATCCTCAAAATACTATTAAAAAAACTTACAAAACATTCTAATGGGGGTCGCAAAAGCACCCCAACCTCGGGGATGGGGGAAAAGGTCGCCTTTGTGTAAAGGTGGTGGAGCAGGAGAGATGGTGGAGTCTTACTGACATAGCACGGGTTTCACCGTGTCGTCATGGCAACGGTGCTTATTCCATGCTAGGAAATAGAACTCTAGGCGAGGAACTGGTGATTCTAGGCAGACTCTACAAATAGAGTTAGGGAGATGTGATCTGGGTCTGAAGTTGGGTCAAGGTCGCGTGGTTTAAATAACTTCTTTGAATTTCCGAACAGTCAGACGGGAGTTTGATCATTTCATTGGCTAGGTGAGCTGGGTCGGACCCGAAACAAATTGATAAAGGGGGGAAACTAATACTCCATTTTACATGTTTCCTTATTTGAGCAGCCACTTCGCCCTAGGAATTCGTCTCTGGTGACGACTACACTTAAGACACATCACTGACAGGCTATCCCTGTTCAAATTAAGGTTAACCTCTAACAGACATCAGCACTCGGCCACTTCCTGCACTGCGCCTCATCGTACCCGAAGGCTTTGTTTTAAAAATATATGCCAGCATACAAGTCTCATTTTCATACTGCAGCAAACTGAGATTCAACCGTATGTACACTATTGTCTACATCAAACTGACATATAACCAAATGTTCACTATTGTCTACATTTCACATCGGATCTGTCTAATAAGTAGCCAAACAACTTATAACAGATTCAACGCTGGATCATCGTTGGTCAACTTCATTTAATTTCTATCGAAATCCTCGTGTAAAAACTCACTGTTTAGCATGAGAGCAGCGGTAGTATCACCCAAACCGAGCATGTTAATCATTAAGACAGGGATAGTATTACTCACACCAAGCCGGCTATTTACCGGCAACAGTCCGATTGAAACTTCGAGAGCAACAACAGCAACAACAAAATAGGGGATCGATTGTTCATTCCACATTTTCTTCGTAAGACTTCAAAATTGTATTTTCAGCTACAATTTAATAGTAGAAGGAAATAGTAGATGTCAAACATTTAATTTATTCAGTTAGCACCATTAATCAGTTTGATTTATTGCTAAGACACTAGTCAATGGCATAAGGTCAAGGCCATCGCTATGATAAACAATGAAGATGGCTCATTAAAATCGGAAGCAATCCTTTGCAATGTGAGCTCAATGTCGGAACAAATAACGCTCCTGAAAAATGGGTCTTGCATGTCAATCGAAAATTTTGTTGACATGTGGACACAATGTGATTTAACCTAAGAGTTTCCACTCACTCAAACTGAACCCGTGGGCTATTAGCAGCCAACCCCTCCCCCCTCCCCCCCCCCAAAGAAAAAGGCATTCCCCAAACACAAGACAGAGGATCATTTTCCTCCTCACATTCCTCATTTGGGTACAAACTGATTGCCCACAAAGCTGCTCTCGGGGTTAATACGATTTCAATTTTCCTGGGGAAAAAAGATTGCCATGGGCGTTAGCAAGTTTGCAATTCACGATAGTATTGCGGGTTCTCTAGTCTTGCGACTACCCGGGAAAACTTCAAGTTAGTGCTGGGGGTTCCCTAGACTTAGTGGGCTTGCCAGGCGGTTCCCTGCCTGGCGTTGGTGATGCCATGAAATGTTTTAGGGGTTAGAAATATCGGTGATGGCGCATGGGCAGGGTTAGAAAGATAGAAGTGGGGGCGAAGGGTTTGAAATATTGGTGGGGGGCACAGGGCCAGGTTTAGATAGATAGGATGGGGGCGTAGGACCAGGTTTAGAAAGCTGTAACGGGGCGCAAAGTCGGAATTAGAAATAAGTGCGGTGTCGCACTGCCATGCTTAAAAATAAGTGCTGTGGACGCAGACCGGTGTTAGAAAGATGGGGTGGTATAATGAAAGGTTTTTTTTAGGGTTATTGGTGTGATATTATGGGATATAAAACGTGGTAATTTCAGTAAAGTAAGGTGGCAACTAACTTAAAGTGACATGTTGATGGACAGAAAACAGAGAAAATATAATGGGGTTTACTCGTGAGATAAGTTATGCATTTTGTGTATGTAAATTACCAGTTAAATGTCTTGGCTTTAACCATCAATATTTACATTACCTCGATGTGGGGACATAGAGAGATGGTGGTGCGGGGAAAGAGAAATGATGGTAGGGGAGACAGAAGGTGGTGCGGGGAGACAGGGGTGGTAGTTCGGGGAGACAGAGATGGTGGTGCGTGGAGACAGAGATGGTGGTGTGGGGAGACAGATATGGTGGTTCGGGGAGACAGAGATGGTGCCGGGAGACAGAGGTGGTGGTTCGGGGAGACAGAACAGAGATGGTGCCGGGAGACAGAGGTGGTGGTTCGGGGAGACAGAGATGGTACTCTTAGTGCGTGGAGACAGAGAAGGTGGTGATGAAGATGCGAGGATACCGTGATCTTGTTACGAAACGACAGAATGGTTGTGCGGGGAGACAGAGAGACGATGGTGCGGGGAGATGAATAGAAACGGTGCGGTGGTGTTGGGAGACAGAGAGGCATGTAGGTTCACTGACAGATAGTTTACAATGTCCCTAGTTCCAGCCAACAAAAGAGAAATGCACTACGTGTCAGCCTAAGACATAAATGTTAATTTCCAAGCAATCGGCATATTAAAAGACAAGTACAGTCAGCCAAAGTTATAAATGTTAACTTACATGCTACCTGTCTATTCAGAGACAAGTACAGTCAGCCAAAGTTATAAATGTTAACTTACATGCTACCTGTCTACTCAGAGACAAGTACAGTCAGCCTAAGTTATAAATGTTAGCTTACATGCTACCTGTCTACTCAGAGACAAGTACAGTCAGCCTAAGTTATAAATGTTAACTTACATGCTACCTGTCTACTCAGAGACAAGTACAGTCAGCCTAAGTTATAAATGTTAACTTACATGCTACCTGTCTACTCAGAGACAAGTACAGTCAGCCTAAGTTATAAATGTTAACTTACATGCTACCTGTCTATTCAGAGACAAGTACAGTCAGCCTAAGTTATAAATGTTAGCTTACATGCTACCTGTCTACTCAGAGACAAGTACAGTCAGCCTAAGTTATAAATGTTAACTTACATGCTACCTGTCTACTCAGAGACAAGTACAGTCAGCCTAAGTTATAAATGATAACTTACATGCTACCTGTCTATTCAGAGACAAGTACAGTCAGCCTAAGTTATAAATGTTAGCTTACATGCTACCTGTCTATTCAGAAACAAGTGCAGTTGAAGCCACCCCCTTTTTTTTGGGCCGCCCCCCCTCCCACATTTCATTTTGACTGGCACCACATCTCATCAACGCGCCACGCCTGTCAGCATCCATATGAAATTAAGATTCCAGCCCTTCGGCTCTAAACATCCTGGATGTGGAGCTGGGAGGAAAAAAAAAGGGCGGGAGGGGGTGTTACCCCATCCGTTATGTTATCATACACCAGCATTCACGCCGGTTTTTGTGGTTTTTTCTGACAAGTTTAAATTAACTACAAAATTATTTACCAATTAACCAGAAATAAAGCGGTACTCTCACACGTTGACAACCTCAGTCTGAATTGGAACAATAGTTGACTGGGTTAAAACTCACATTTCTCAGCCTCCATAATAAATTAATTTTTTATCATTTTAAAATCTTTGAACTGCCGATGTATGTACCTTTGCCTCTGGTCTTTAAAAACCGTCAAAGCTTATAGAATTAATTACTTAAATTAATCAAGCGACGTATATCGGTTGTTGTTGTTTTAATTAAAACCACTAACTAGCCACATAGAGACCACTTGTCACCAAGCAATATGTCTGAGTCCATCCCATTAAACCACTAGCTAGCCACATAGAGACCACCCTGTCACCAAGCAATATGTCTGAGTCCATCCCATTAAACAACTAACTAGCCACATAGAGACCACTTGTCACCACGCAATATGTCTGAGTCCATCCCATTAAACAACTAACTAGCCACATAGAGACCACCCTGTCACCACGCAATATGTCTGAGTCCATCCCATTAAACAACTAACTAGCCACATAGAGACCACTTGTCACCACGCAATATGTCTGAGTCCATCCCATTAAACAACTAACTAGCCACATAGAGACCACCCTGTCACCACGCTATATGTCTGAGTCCTTCCCATACACGACAGACTCACGTAATTTGTACAGTTTATTTTTATTAACACAAAAAAGAAAGGCCACCGTTTCATTTCCTATGTTGTGATACCGTCAGTAAGATCAAAATGTGTACATCCTTATCTTCTTACTGCAGCCTAAGGATACATACTAAGATGTGCACATAAGATTGTGCACACTATGATGTGCACCCTAAAATGTGCACATTAGTGTGTGCACACTTGTTCAACTTCCGTTTCTATGTGTATAATGCACCTACATTTACGTTAATACGCATTGCTTTGTATTCATTCATCTTCACCTGATACACTCGGTGAACTATTCACAAAACTACGGAATCCTTAAATCCCAGACAACGCAATGTGTTTGATCAATGTTTCATTTCTTTCTATTTCACCGCCGCGATGAGCAGGCCCATTGGTCGTAACACGATCCATCTGTTCAGGCGGGCCCCGGACGGGCACGGCAACAAGCAGGGACGTTTATTTCACACAGCATACGACGGTCCATCACCACCAGGGAAATAGCCGTATGCCGACACTAAATAAATCATGGCCGCGAACAGAGAGGGTATACTTGATAAAAAATATCCCGGTCTAGTGTCACGCCATGGGCGGAATCTGATTCGTGTACATCCAGTGGCGGATCACACAGCAGCCCTCCATCGTCAGGGGAAACAGCCGTATGACAACAATCAATTAATCATAGCATCAAATAGAGAAAATAGATGTCATAAAAATGTTCATCTCCTGGTCTAGTGTTGGCTCCATAGCCGGAAATTGGTTCATGGCTGGGCATGCAATGGCGAGTATTAAACGAACAAATTATTAGAGGGGCACGGATATGGAGTACAATTTTTTTTTTTAAAATAAAGTGGGACCCAGCTATAACGTGAAACCTACAGTTGAACCCAGCTTTAACGTGAAACCTACAGTTGAACCCAGCTATAACGTGAAACCTACAGTTGAACCCAGCTATAACGTGAAACCTACAGTTGAACCCAGCTATAACGTGAAACCTACAGTTGAACCCAGCTATGACGTGAAACCTACAGTTGAACCCAGCTATAACGTGAAACCTACAGTTGAACCCAGCTATGACGTAAAACCTACAGTTGAACCCAGCTATAACGTGAAACCTACAGTTCAACCGGGCTATAACGTGAAACCTACAGTTGAACCCAGCTATAACGCAATAATTGATATAACGCGTCCGTAGCATGGCTCCCGAAACATTCTAAATTCATAATTTTGAAAAATACGTATTCTCGTAAAACACAATCCACACAATCATTAAAACTACTTCAACTTCATTAACACATAGCCCACTAACCCTAAGAAAATTAAAAAATTCATTTATAGGAATATATCTACATTTCAAATATATTTTTAAAAATTACTATGGTTTTCACGTGGAATATTATGACACTGCTATATAACTAAAACGCTAGCCCGCTATCAACGCCACTAAATGACACATTTCCATTTATTTGGCTCAATAAAAAAATATCTCATCTTAATAACCTTATCTTTCAGACTGCCGTTTCTTTATTTCTCTATGTACATGTGCCCGTGTATAAATCGCCTGAGAATAAACTCACGGGTCCCAACCTCTGATCACGCCACTGTGTACGTCTACCCCTGTGAGCCAACCCCTGATCACGCCACTTTGTACGTCTACCCCTGTGAGTCAACCTCTGATCACGCCACTGTGTACGTCTACCAGTGTGAGTCAACCTCTGATGACGCCAATGTGTACGTCTACCCCTGTGAGCCAACCTCTGATCACGCCACTGTGTACGTCTACCCCTGTGAGCCGACCTCTGATCACGCCACTGTGTACGTCTACCCTTGTGAGTCAACCTATGATCACGCCACTGTGTACGACTACCCCTGTGAGTCAACCTCTGATCACGCCACTGTGTACGTCTACCCCTGTGTGCCAACCTCTGATCACGCCACTGTGTACGTCTACCCCTGTGAGCCAACCTCTGATCACGCCACTGCGTAAGTCTACCACTGTGTACGTCTACCACTGTGTACGTCTACCCCTGTGAGCCAACCTCTGATCACGCCACTGTGTACGTCTACCCTGTGAGCCAACCTCTGATCACGCCACTGTGTACGTCTACCCCTGTGAGCCAACCTCTGATCACGCCACTGTGTGCGTCTACCAGTGTGAGCCAACCTCTAATCACGCCACTGTGTACGTCTACCCCTGTGAGTCAACCTCTAATCATGCCACTGTGTACGTCTACCCCTGTGAGTCAACCTCTGATCACGCCACTGTGTACGTCTACCCCTGTGAGCCAACCTCTGATCACGCCACTTTATCAGTCTGCATCCTCCAACCATTACCATAAACAATATCACACACACCTGCAACCAGTGTCGGATCAAAGTCAAAATTCATGAGAGGTTATCACACACACACACAGGGAAAAGCGGGCGACGCTTACATTTTTATTGTATTTGTTCAGATACTCTTCCTCCATTCGCTCAGGAATATGTATGTCTATCAAAAGACAGGACCGCATGTCACCCCAACCCGAACCACGCCCCTGCCTGACTGCTGCCACCTTCAATGAATGGCATACTTCAGCCCCACCTGGCGGACATAAACACCGCATGAAATGTTATCATCCTGTAATAATATTTTATATCCCGGTGACAAACTCCCGGCTTTCATTGGACCCGGTCGCCTGGCCAAAAGAACAGGACTTCCACTACAGACCGAGACGGTGTCGAGTGTTTGGACGACAGCGCTCGTGAACATGTCAACACGGTCACAGCTTTGCAAGCGACGCTTCCATCCAAACGGAGACGTTGGCTTTTGGCTTCAGCTTTGAATAGCGAAACAATCTTTTTTTTTTTAAAGTCTACTTGTCAAAAGTGAAGGTTCTGAGTCGACGTTCACTTCGTATTTCTGTTGGCAACTTTATAGGTGAACTTCCAGGCGATCAATTCGTAATGAAAATCCAAATTTGTTCACAATGATTGTGTGCATGTCTAAACATCATAATAAATCACTAGTCTAAACATCCTAATAAATTCCCTAGTATAAACATCACAATAATTTCACTATCTTATTATTGAGCTGGCAACCTTGATGTTAGCTGTGTAACAAACTGGAGACTGAGAACATGATCATAGTCAAAATATATTCAGACCTCTAACCTTGTGGTCCGTGGTGGGGTGAGAGAGAGAGAGAGAGAGAGAGAGAGAGAGAGAGAGAGAGAGAGAGAGAGAGAGAGAGAGAGAGAGAGGGGGGGGTGTTTTGTGGGGGGGGGGGGCCTTTAATTAAACTGGAGTGAGAGATATATTCTCTCCAGGGGGGGGGGGGGGGGGGAGAGAGAGAGAGAGAGAGAGAGAGAGAGAGAGAGAGAGAGAGAGAGAGAGAGAGAGAGACTGAAGGGGGTGATTTTTGGGAGGGGTGGGCCTTTAATTAAACTGGAGTGCGAGAAATATCTTCTCCCCTGAGACCAGACCAGGTCTGGTTAGCTCTGCCATAAGCCACAAAACCAAGTGCTGATATTGACAGACAGTCAACACTAATCCTATCTGATGAAGTCTGTATCCAATGCAAGACAGGGGAGAAAATCAATGGAGAGAAAAGAATTCGTCCTTCTAACATTAGCTTTTCTACTTCTTTGGGTTGTGGTGTTTTTTTTAAAGAAATCTTTTTTTTTTTTTTTTCTTTTTTTACATCAGTCGAAATGAAATGATCGGTATAACAACGATGTTACAACATACAAGCAACAAAAGAATTGATGTTTCTCTTACAATAACTACAATGATGGGGTGACTACAGCACACCCTCCTTCCCGTATCTAGCGGCACACTTTGAGCCCATGGCCTCACAGACGTTTCAATGAAGGCCTCGTAGTAACGACCACCTGCCCCAAAGCATAAGCGTGGACTTGGAATACAGAGCTCTCCTACCAGCGTTATGTCATAAAACATCTAAGAAAGAGCCCCAGCCATCAAAAGATCATAACCTGAAGTTGACAGAACTAGTTTATTTAGTAAACCCTGGAGCTACGTGTGAATATCAAAAACAATACCACAGACGGGCAATGTTAGAGTGGAATGTCATTTGCCAGCTTTGGAAAGAAAAGGGGTTTTAATTGTTAGATCGGGACCAAGAGCCCATTTATTTGTCTACTGCTGTCTGGGGGCACTGACCAAGAGCCCATTTGTCTACTGCTGTCTGCGGGCACTGACCAAGAGCCCATTTGTCTACTGCTGTCTGGTGGCACTGACCAAGAACCCAAACGTCTACGTGCTGTCTGGAGACACTGACCAGGAACCCATTCGCCTACGTACTGCCTGCAGGCACCGACCAAGAATCAATTCGTCTACAATAGTCTACATGCTGTCTGCAGGCACTGACTGACCAAGAACCCAATCATCTACCTACATGCTGTCTGCAGGCACTGACTGACCAAGAACCCAATCATCTACCTACATGCTGTCTGCAGGCACTGACGCAGACCCCATTCGTCTACAGTCTGCGTGCTGTCTGCAGACAATCGTTTCATCATTTGTGTTATACAAATACTATAGGCCCAAAACCTCGGGTGTAAAGCTCCACACACGACACACCCTCGGCCAGAGGATGATATTGAACCAACGCGACACAAATTGCCCGTTGAGCTGTGCCAAAAACATCATCCAACCACTTTAATAAGATGGTACCCGGCATGGTGTGGCGTCATCCACGGGGAAATGAGGGAGGGTGGGTTGAGGAGGAGGGGGGGGGGTAATAGCTCGTACGTCCAATATGCTCTGGCCGCTGTTGGGTGTTTGGTACGAGCCCATTAAAAGATGGGCACGGTGTGAATGATTTATCACTTTGATTGAGCCCGATGTCCCAACACCGTTCAGTCAGAATGAATTTTTTTTATTCGACATTTACAGTAAAAATCTAGCAATTAATAGTTTTTGATGAGTCAAACATTTCTCTCTATTCACACATCATTTGTCTTTTTTCACAAAAAATTTCTCTCTATTCACACAATATTTCTCCCTATTCGGAAAACATTTCTATTCACCAAAAATGTCCTTTATTCCCATGGATCTCAGCGGAACAATACTGTACAATAAAAGGAACATAGGTGAAGCAGTGCGTAGCGAAATTGCACTATTTTCTGTCTCATCCTTTCATCTTTGAAACGGACAAACTACACTAGTAGACAGACTCACAAGTAGACAGACACACAAGTAGATAGACTCACAAACAGATAGACTCACTAGCTAAAACAGTGACTCCCAAACCCCCGGGGCGCCACCCCAAGTTAGCAAACGAAATCTTTTTGATGCAGCTTATACCGACCACTCTAAAATACATGAGCATCACGCATGATGAGAACAATAAGTACAGCGAATGTATGGGCTTGCTTGTCTACTACTATAAAATGTGTTGGTCCAGGGTCACATTCTGAAATGACAACTGGGCCACTGAAGTTAACGTGTGGGTCGATAACTCTAGTTCTACATAACGTCATACCTAATGATCTAGAACTTGTTAAGGGAAATCTTTCGGCATAACCTGGGTATAGAAAGCTATTTTACGACTTAAACCCAGGGTTTACTACTCCGAATATGACGTAACGATGTGGTAATACCCGTAATATTATTCTTATTTAAACAACGTCATTTAATACCGGTACTTGTATATCTATTTTCACAACTCAAGTCATTTAAACAATGTCTTTTAATACCGGTACTTGTATGTCTATTTTCACAACTCAAGTTGTGGCTTTTGAACGACGAGACTTTCTCTCCGAGACTGTTCCTTCAGTTCAACGATTCCTTAACCATGAACAGTGTGTAGCCGCTCCCAACAAACGTAGCAATCCTTTCAAGGGCCCACGCTCTACGGTGTGAGACCCACCAGCCCAGTCTTAGAATGAGTTCCATCTGGCAGCGAGAGCCCCAGGTCGGACGCCGTGACGGAAGGGTGGCATACCTGTCACGATTACCTGTCTGTTCCTGGCCGCCGCCACAAAGGTGATGTTCAAGTAAACACCAAGTGGATCTAGCCGTTTCTTCACACGCTGACCTTTGAGCCTGGCATCCCGTCAGAGCCCAATGTTTGAAGGACAACAAATCATGGGAACTCTGAGAACAAAACAGATCCGAGATATGTCTCTGAATTCGTATGTACGCACCGAGATATCTATCTATCTATCTCTCTCTGTCTCTCTCAATTCGTATTTATGCTCCGAGATATCTCTCTCTTTCTCTCTGAATCTTTATGTACACACGTAGATCTCTCTGTCTCTCTCTCTCACACTCACACTCTCCTGAATCTTTATGTACATCCCGAGATCTCACACCACCAGCGGGTTTTCAGTCGTTTCTGACAGGTTGTTTTTGTAAAGTCTATACTTAACATGGGCTTTCAACATGCTCAGCAATAGTCTCCAACGACCGTTCGGTTGTTCGGCTGTCAAGTCTTTTACCGGTTGATTTTCTCAGACGTTGCTTTTTGTTGTTTGTTTGACAACTATTTACCGGGATTTTTATGGACCGATTTGTAATCTCACTTCGAAGCTGGCTTCCTGTTACGGTGGCTGTGGGCTTTTCAATCGTCTCTTTACCTCATGAACCAAGAACAAGATCAGACCTTTGTTCTGCTGTTCTTTCAGTAGCTGACTGTGATTACCATCAAAGTTCTACTCATACTGATGGTACACACACGTGTCTAGTGTTATATTCTATAGATGGTATACAGGCGTCTATTGTTGTATATGATATAGATGGTACACACACTTGTCTATTGTTATAGAATATAGATGGTACAAAGAAGATTCTATTGTTATGGAAGGTATAACGATATGAGTCCATTTTTATGGATGGTATAAAGACTAGTCTATTCTTTTGGATGGTACAAAGCTATAAGTCCATTGTTATGGGTGAACAAAGATAAGTCCATTGTTATACATGGCATAAAAACGAATCCATTGTTATAGATGGTTCAAAGATATGAGACTATTGTTATGAATGATACAGACATGAGTCCATTGTTATAGATGGTAAAAAGAAATGAGTCCAATGTTATGGGTGATACAAAGATACGGTCCGTTGTTATAGATAGTACAAAGAAATGAGTCCATTGCTGTGGATGGTACAGACATGAGTCCATTGTTATAGATGGTACAATGATATGAATCCATTGTTGTAGATGGTACAATGATATGAATCCATTGTTATTGGTGGTACAGAAATGAGTCCAATGTTATAGCTTGTACAGAAATGAGTCCAATGTTATAGATGGTACAGAAATGAGTCCGTTGTTATATATGGTACAGAAATGAGTCCAATGTTATAGATGGTACAGAAATGAGTCCAATGTTATAGATGGTACAGAAATGAGTCCAATGTTATATATGGTACAGAAATGAGTCCAATGTTATAGATGGTACAGAAATGAGTCCATTGTTATAGATGGTACAGAAATGAGTCCATTGTTATAGATGGTACAGAAATGAGTCCATTGTTATAGATGGTACAGAAATGAGCCCATTGTTATAGATGGTACAGAAATGAGTCCAATGTTATAGATGGTACAGAAATGAGTCCATTGTTATAGATGGTACAGAAATGAGTCCAATGTTATAGATGGTACAGAAATGAGTCCAATGTTATAGATGGTACAGAAATGAGTCCAATGTTATAGATGGTACAGAAATGAGTCCGTTGTTATAGATGGTACAGAAATGAGTCCAATGTTATAGATGGTACAGAAATGAGTCCAATGTTATAGATGGTACAGAAATGAGTCCATTGTTATAGATGGTACAGAAATGAGTCCAATGTTATAGATTTGTTATAGATGGTACAGAAATGAGTCCAATGTTATAGATGGTACAGAAATGAGTCCAATGTTATAGATGGTACAGAAATGAGTCCATTGTTATAGATGGTACAGAAATGAGTCCAATGTTATAGATGGTACAGAAATGAGTCCAATGTTATAGATGGTACAGAAATGAGTCCAATGTTATAGATGGTACAGAAATGAGTCCATTGTTCTCTACACTTTGGTGCTAACATGTCAATGACCCAACAACACATGGAGAGTGTGAAATGTGACAGGATGACCGGCTTGAACGCAGACATTTTCACAACATGGTCGGCTCCTTCTCCCCTTGTCCCATCATGTTTTGTCACAACATGGTCGGCTCCTTCTCCCCTTTTCACATGTTTTCGTCGCTGGCATGACTAATAACTCTCCTTTCCTCCATTCTAAGACCATTTACCGAAGTTCATTGGCACAGTTTGCAAAGGACTGCATTAAGAACAACACGATATATAATCAGTTGAAATGTATCAACAATATATAATATAATGGTGTATTGGTTTCTTTAAAGGGATGGCAGGATTCTTGCAATGATCACCGTAACATCGTCAGCACCCCTAGTTTGACGCTGTGCTCACTGTACAAACCTGCCGAGGCGTGGCACTTTATAAACCAATACCAGACCAATAGGAAAAGGTCGATCACAAACATGGATATTCCAAACTTACAAGTTCCATACATAAACAATTCAAGACTCGTTGGCAAAGAACAAACAGTCACTTTTCGAAAGTCATCCAACCTTAGTATTCGATCTCAAATCTAGGATTGGTTGAACAGTAGTTCACAATGCTTTATGTCAATGTGGTATGAAAGGATGACTGAGCAAAGAATTTGTACAAGAATACTTTGACAATGGCAGTACGGTACGCATGAAAGGAATGGTTAAATCATGCAAACAGCTTACATGGCGTTCTGACGGCCACTATAGTGATCGTCGTCACCAACCAACGGAACGTAAGTTTCATGACAGAGTGCGTGCACACCGTGTGTACCTCCAATAAGTCATTATACGACAGAGTGGGTGCACACCGTGTGTACCTCCAATAAGTCATTACACGACAGAGTGGTTGCACACCGTGTGTACCTCCGGTAATTCACCTCCCATATGGTCATTTCACTTACAGGACAGACTGGGTGAACACCTCCCATCTAGTCATTTCACTTACAGGACACAGTCGGTGAACACCTCCCATCTAGTCATTTCACTTACAGGACACGGTCGGTGAACACCTCCCATCTAGTCATTTCACTTACAGGACAGACTGGGTGAACACCTCCCATCTAGTCATTTCACTTACAGGACACAGTCGATGAACACCTCCCATCTAGTCATTTCACTTACAGGACACAGTCGGTGAACACCTCCCATCTAGTCATTTCACTTACAGGACAGACTGGGTGAACACCTCCCATCTAGTCATTTCACTTAATGGACAGAGTGGGTGAAGCCCTCCCATCTAGAGTGGGTGGACACCTCTATCAGTCACTGAATGGATTGTTGGAATATGTCTGCTGTCCTGATAACGCTTTTGGGTGTGGTCCAGAGATAATATATGACTTCAGGGGGGTGGCACTCAGAGGCGAATCCATACATTCACAACAATTCGTAGCCATTGAAAAATGTACACAGAAATATGATATAGTCACAAATTCTGGCGCCCATCTGTTGTAAACCAATGTAGGCGACCAAATGTAAACCAATGGAGGTGACCAAATGTAAACCAATGGAGGTGACCAAATGTAAACCAATGGAGGTGACCAAATGTAAACCAATGGAGGTGACCAAATGTAAACCAATGGAGGTGACCAAATGTAAACCAATGTAGGTGACCAAATGTAAACCAATGGAGGTGACCAAATGTAAACCAATGGAGGTGACCAACTGTTGTAAACCAATGGAGGCGCCCAACAGTTGTAAACCAATGGAGGCGCCCAACTGTTGTAAACCAATGGAGGTGACCAAATGTAAACCAATGGAGGCGCCCACATATTGAAAACCAATGGTGACGACCAAATGTTGGAAACCAATGGTGACGACCAATGTAAACCAATGTTACGATCAAATGTAAACCGATGGTGACGAACAAATGTAAACCAATGGTGACGACCAAGTCTTGTAAACCAATGGTGACGACCAAATGAAACCAATGAAAGCGTCGAAATCAATAAAAACCACATTGAAATGGAAATTTAAAAAGTTTTAAAAAATATATCACATATAAAGAAACAAGAAATGGGACAAAGGAAAAGAACCTAAGATATTTGGGAACTCTTTTGTTTAATTCAATGGCGAGAATAAACAAGTCAATGGGATGACTTATGTGTGGAATAAAGGCATTCAGAAATGTACACACACACACACAGACACAAATGGCACTGAATGGGGGGTGGAACCTCCACCACACCTCCCGTGCCTGAGACCCTTCTGTGTGAGAGCCAATAATATTTTGGCTTAAATTAGCTTGCAGCTAGTACGGCCAGACATGACTCCGTCAGGTCGTACCCTCCAATGCAAATGTTTAACATCCTAGCCACAGTCCAGCTGATTATCATCACAGAATAATAATAAAGGGCCAGAATTCTAGCTCTGCCGCATTCCGCGAGCCAGTGATCTAAGCAGCGTGAATGTGATGCTACCAAACGTACACTATTTGCTTACACCATCATAGAAAATGCAAGCCAAGAATCCACATCTGTTGTCACAAACTATCTATGGCTGCTATGCGTGGTTTAACTGTTTTATTATTGTTCATATAGCGCGGGGTAACACAGCATGTGTTCCAAGTATTTCCATCACAAAATGATGGTATTAGAGAGAAATTGGTTTACGAGGAGGGGTGGAGTTGGGACGGTTTTTGATGGGAGTAAGTGTTGATGGGGAAGGGAGAACTGTTTTTACGTTACAACAGAAAGGTCATAGGTCAGCAATAAAGAGCGTCGAAATGTTTTTCGGGAGCCCCTGACAGTGCAAAACATGAAGAAACTATTTTTTAAAAAGCGGACTAAGCAAATATGTACTTAACAATATTGACGCAAAGTGGAGATATCTGAGATAAATGGATGGCATTGTTATAAAGATATCTGACTCTTAGCTTGGTCTACTAAGTGGACTCTACATCAACAGGCATGGATGGCATTGTTATAAACATAAACTAAATCGAGTCCTGCATGAAGAGATTGAGTACTTTGGACCGATGGAGGGACAGGGCTCAGTGTATCACACCCATATGTGCTAGCCCCATTAGAGCCATCCAACCACACAACTGTTGGATCAAGTGTTGCATAACGCCAGTCAACATGCACCGGAAATCCTGCGCTCTTCATCATCCCTGAGGGATTGGGTGTGACATGTCGTGGTTCCCCCGCCCCCCATGTCACACAAGTGGCAGTTGGAGTTGTGGCAAACTGGTGGTGTTTGGGGGGGGGGGGTGTTCAAGTTTTCAACTACCTCAATTGTAGCTGTACAAAAATTCCCGACACGTTCAGCGTGTGTGGGGGTGGGCTTTTTTGTTTTGGTTTTTTTGTTTCTTTTTTTTTCTTTTTTTTTTTAGAGAACAAATTCATAGGAAAAACGTCGCATAAAAAATACAAATAGGAAAAAAGGCAGAGGACAAAAAAAAGGTATCAAATTGTCATGCTCAGTTCACACGATCAAATTTCCTTCCAATTTCTATTTGAACGCACTATTTAGTCAAACAAAATAGGGCCTTCAAAAAGAAAGGATTTGGCGCTTATTTGAAGAAAATTAGACGCAAATTTGAAGAAAATTTGAACGTGTGAACTGAGCAAAGTCCAGTGTCTCTCGTTATATCTACATAGACTTCTGGTCAAGTGTTTCAAAGTGATGCTCGGCTTCCCCTCAGACCTGTCACAGTGACAGTTTAAGAACCACTGTGTCCATAGAACTACCACCCAAAAGTTGTGGGTTCTGACAGTGTGGCTCAGCTGCTCTTGTATTCTCCGTGCTCCGTCCACGGCTCCTTGGCTCACAACAAACTTACGACCCCCGTAAACGCCAGGACGGCGCAATGACGCCATCAAAATGGCGCTTCTCCGACTGTTAACGTAAACGCCTTTATTGTGTCTCATCCCTCTTCTATCCCCCCACGTGCGTTGAATGATGTGATCGGCTCGAACCATGGACTGGATAAGGGCAAGTTAGACATGGCAGGTGGGCATGTCAATACAATTATCTGCTACAACTTCTTGGCTGACAAAAAAGTGCTCTGGGGTTGAATCGATTATATATATATTTTTTTACGGATTCGATTAATTTTCACGATTACGATCCCCGTTATATTCCTAAAAATTCCAAACTTAAAAAAAAAATTATTTGCTTTATTCTTCCGCCTGGCTCTATTCACCACTACAATTCATGCGTGGCGTCGTACGCAGCGGTGCAATCTGTGGCCGGGAGTTCACAGTCATAGAATCGGAGCAGGAGTCCTAATCCATTGTGTTACTCCGCGTCGCAACGCTGCTTGTACCTGAAGAATAGCATGTTACTAAATCATGGTTGACAGCGGCTGGTGTGTTCAGAGTGAAAGTAAGCCTTTAACCCTCTGTACCGATTGTTGGCTTGTGGTTGCAGGAACGTAAGTGCGGCCAGGGCTTATTGGTTACAATGGTAGATAATGGGGCCTATTCGCTCCCTTGTCACGGCCACGCATGTAACATTACAAAAGCCGTAGTCCAGAGAAGGAGAGTCATGGGAAGCTTCATGTTAAACTAATGATTGGTGTTAGCAGTCACTAGGGACGTCCGTGTGGAGTGTCAATGCTGAGTTGGTGAGAGAAGCTTCATGTTAAACTAATGATTGGTGTTGGAAGTCACTAGGGACGTCCGTGTGAAGTGTCAATGCTGAGTTGGTGAGAGAAGCTTCATGTTAAACTAATGATTGGTGTTGGCAGTCACTAGGGACGTCCGTGTGGAGTGTCAATGCTGAGTTGGTGAGAGAAGCTTCATGATAAACTTATGATTGGTGTTGGCAGTCACTAGGGACGTCCGTGTGGAGTGTCAATGCTGAGTTGGTGAGAGAAGCTTCATGTTAAACTAATGATTGGTGTTGGCAGTCACTAGAGACGTCCGTGTGGAGTGTCAATGCTGAGTTGGTGAGAGAAGCTTCATGTTAAACTAATGATTGGTGTTGGCAGTCACTAGAGACGTCCGTGTGGCGTGTCAATGCTGAGTTGGTGAGAGAAGCTTCATGTTAAACTAATGATTGGTGTTGGCAGTCACTAGGGACGTCCGTGTGGAGTGTCAATGCTGAGTTGGTGAGAGAAGCTTCATGTTAAACTAATGATTAGTGTTGGAAGTCACTAGGGACGTCCGTGTGGAGTGTCAATGCTGAGTTGGTGAGAGAAGCTTCATGTTAAACTAATGATTGGTGTTGGAAGTCACTAGGGACGTCCATGTGGAGTGTCAATGCTGAGTTGGTGAGAGAAGCTTCATGTTAAACTAATGATTGGTGTTGGAAGTCACTAGGGACGTCCGTGTGGAGTGTCAATGCTGAGTTGGTGAGAGAAGCTTCATGTTAAACTAATGATTGGTGTTGGAAGTCACTAGGGACGTCCGTGTGGAGTGTCAATGCTGAGTTGGTGAGAGAAGCTTCATGTTAAACTAATGATTGGTGTTGGAAGTCACTAGGGACGTCCGTGTGGAGTGTCAATGCTGAGTTGGTGAGAGAAGCTTCATGTTAAACTAATGATTGGTGTTGGAAGTCACTAGGGACGTCCGTGTGGAGTGTCAATGCTGAGTTGGTGAGAGAAGCTTCATGTTAAACTAATGATTGGTGTTGGAAGTCACTAGGGACGTCCGTGTGGAGTGTCAATGCTGAGTTGGTGAGAGAAGCTTCATGTTAAACTAATGATTGGTGTTGGCAGTCACTAGGGACGTCCGTGTGGAGTGTCAATGATGAGTTGGTGAGAAAAGCTTCATGTTAAACTAATGATTGGTGTTGGAAGTCACTAGGGACGTCCGTGTCGAGTGACAATGATGAGTTGGTGAGAGAAGCTTCATGTTAAACTAATGCTTCATGTTAAACTAATGATTGGTGTTGGAAGTCACTAGGGACGTCCGTGTGAAGTGTCAATGCTGAGTTGGTGAGAAAAGCTTCATGATAACTAATGATTGGTGTTGGCAGTCACTTGGAACGTCCTTGTGGAGTGTCGATGCTGAGTTGGTGAGAGAAGCTTCATGTTAAACTAATGATTGGTGTTGGCAGTCACTAGGGACGTCCTTGTGGAGTGTCAATGCTGAGTTGGTGAGAGTTGTGGGAAGCTTCATGTTAAACTAATGATTGGTGTTGGAAGTCACTAGGGACGTCCGTGTGGAGTGTCAATGCTGAGTTGGTGAGAAAAGCTTCATGTAAAACTAATGATTGGTGTTGGAAGTCACTAGGGACGTCCGTGTGGAGTGTCAATGCTGAGTTGGTGAGAGTTGTGGGAAGCTTCATGTTAAACTAATGATTGGTGTTGGAAGTCACTAGGGACGTCCGTGTGGAGTGTCAATGCTGAGTTGGTGAGAAAAGCTTCATGTTAAACTAATGATTGGTGTTGGAAGTCACTACGGACGTCCGTGTGGAGTGTCAATGCTGAGGTGGTGAGAGAAGCTTCATGGTAAACTAATGATTGGTGTTGGAAGTCACGAGGGACGTCCGTGTGGAGTGTCAATGCTGAGTTGGTGAGAGAAGCTTCATGTTAAACTAATGATTGGTGTTGGCAGTCACTAGGGACGTCATTGTGGAGTGTCAATACTGAGTTGGTGAGAGTCATGGGAAGCTTCATGTTAAACTAATGATTGGGTTGGCAGTCACTAAGGACGTCCGTGGTGAGTGTCAATGCTGAGTTGGTGAGAGCTGTGAGACAGAGATGTACAGTGATAATTTTGGTGCTGTGACAGAGAGATTTACAGTGAGTATTTTGGTGGTGTGACAGAGAGATATGCAGTACAATTTTGGTGGTGTGACAGAGAGGTGTACAGTGAGGAGTACTGCGAAAATGAAGCTTCATGTCAAACTAATGATTGGTGTTGGAAGTCACTAGGGACGTCCGTGCGGAGTGTCAATGCTGAGTTGGTGAGAGAAGCTTAATGTTAAACTAATCATTGGTGTTGGCAGTCACTAGGGACGTCCTTGTGGAGTGTCAATACTGAGTTGGTGAGAGTCATGGGAAGCTTCATGTTAAACTAATGATTGGTGTTGGCAGTCACTAAGGACGTCCGTGGTGAGTGTCAATGCTGAGTTGGTGAGAGCTGTGAGACAGAGATGTACAGTGATAATTTTGGTGCTGTGACAGAGAGATATGCAGTGAGAATTTTGGTGGTGTGACAGAGAGATATGCAGTGAGAATTTTTGAGGTGTGACAGAGAGGTGTACAGTGAGGAGTACGGTGAAAATTTTCGTGGTGTGACAGAGAGATATGGACCGTTTAGCCTTTGGTGGTGATAGAAAAATCATCAAGTCTTGACGCGTGACAGAGAAATAAATACTATATTTTTACAGAGAAATAAACAGTTTCTTTTTACAGAGAGATAGATATGTTTTACAGAGAAACGTCATGTTTTGACGGAGAAATCGACAGTATGCCCTTAGGAAAGTGGTAGATAAGTCACAGACTGGCCCTTATTACCCGACCATATTCTCTACCACCATCTCCAATCAGAATCAGAGATAAACTGTCGCATGTGTCTCAAGACAAGGCAACGGCTTGTGACTGCCAATATAAATGTCTGTATTGGCAAACCGTTACATCACCCTGGTCCTAGACAATCCACGCCATGGTGCAAAACTTCACCCATGTGACAATCGCCGCCCGTGTCTCGGATTACAGGGGTAGCGAGGCAACAGCTTGAGCCTGTGAATATGAATGTCGGCATTCACCGGCCAGTACACCGCCAAGACACGTGCCGCCATTGTGCGCATGTCCTACACCATAACTATGGATCCAGCCAGATGTTGGAGAGCTTAACTTCTTGCACGGAGAATGATATTTATGAGCTTTAGACATCTCTGTCATGTAGTCTATGGGATTATTTGATCTCTTGGAATATGTGCAACACTTTTTTATAGCTAAGACGTGCTTTTCTGACTGACAAACATTGTAATTAATCCCGATGAATGTTGGGTCCACTGTAGAATGATACATTGTATGCAACAGTCTCTGCATACCAACAGACAATTCAAATGTAAAAATATACACTGACTTGATGGCGGTGTTCGACCCGACTACACATCATACACACACACACACATTTCCAAGAAACATGTTACTTGTAATAAATTTAGCGACACGAGATTTTGTTCTCGTAACATTTCAAATGTTTCCAAGCTGCAAAGAATAATGGCATGCTTGGATTATACAATCTCATCTCAATGAACACAACTACCAGGCCTACGGGATGTTGTCTGTGGTGGGAGGGGTGGGGGCCTCAAGTGAACCCTTAATGTGTGCGCTTTGTTCCCTTGTGTGTGTGTGTGTACAACTTGATCACAATCCCCCACATTTGATTCCTCACATGTCATACATTCAATGTCACATGCCATACACTCAAGGTCACGGGTCACACATTCAAGGTAATGGGTCATACGTTCAAGGTCACGGGTCAAACATTCAAGGTCAAACATATCCACACACTATTCCAACAAACATTCCGAACATCAGAGGTAACAACGATTGACCACACCTTTTTTTTTTCCGTCCAGAGTTTATGATACGGCATTCCTGTAGGTTCACGTTACACGCGTCCAACACAGGACTATGTCATGTCATACAGCACATGACAGGGAGAAGAAGAAGAAGAAGAAGCCACGGCAACAGATGGCCCAGAAACAAGGCGCCGCTGTGTGACGGGACGACTCGACACATTCCTTGGCGTGGATGAACAACCCAACCTAACATCTGCATTCAGCAAGCATTAGATTTTAAGACGGCATTTGTCTTGGTCTGTACAAAAGAGCGCCTGGCGTCCCATCCTATCCCATAAAACAAAGTCAATCCGTCTCAGCTGTGGAAGGAAGGATGGTGCTTTAAATAGTGTTCTTGGTGGATTTTTGTGTTTTAATCGAGCTTGCTGCTCAAAAACAAAGTTAAAACCTACGACCAATTAGTTGAGCTCTAATCGTGCACAAAACCTTCTTGCTGTTGTTGCCGGAGATCCTGTGGATATTTCCGTACACTTGAGTCAGTTCAGGCTGCGTGTTTATTTGTTTATATGACGCGCGACTCCATTTATAGCACGGCATCAAAACTTGAAGACACCCGTCTAAGAAGAGCTCACATTCGTTTCGGCCAATTCAAGAAAGAACAACTTATTGTCCCCCATCGAGCTTTCAACCAAAAAGTTGTCTGTTTCTTCTGTTGGGAGTTCACAACGCTATTTGACATTTGACATGTGTCGGTTATCATTTGCAGCTAAAATCCCGCTAAAAACAAAATCCACAAAGAAAACAGAAAATAGATATCTGGATAATAGGGTGTTGGTATATTATTAGCTTATAAATGGCAGTGTTTTAACAGTGAGAAATAGATGGTCAATTTAGAGGGGGGGGGGGGGGGAGGTGGGTGTATTTTAAATGACAGGTTTCAAAAAAGGTGGGAAATAGGGTGTTGGTATATTATTAGCTTATAAATGGCAGTGTTTTAACAGTGAGAAATAGATGGTCAATTTAGAGGGGGGGGGGGCTGATGGTGTATATTCAATGACAGGTTTCAACAAAGGCGGGGAGTCCAGAGTCCGCTCTTTTGTCGGAGATGAACACTCGGAAACCAACAATTAACTCATCAGGGGGTTTAAAATTCGATACAAACACACATTCGTAGAACAGGGATTCTTAAACTGGGATCAACGGACATTTTAGAGACGTCTGATCAGGATTCGAGTTGATCGGAAGTTCCCCCACCACCATAGCACACCCGTCCTCGCACCATCAGCCCCACCACAACACACCCATCCTCCCACCATCAGCCCCACCACAACACACCCATCCTACCACCACAACACACATATCCTCCTACCACAACACCCATCCTCCTGGCCCAACACACCCATCCACCCACCACAACACACCTATCCTCCTACCACAACACCCATCCTCCTGGCACAACACACCCATCCTCCCACCACAACACACCCATCCTCCCACCACAACACACTCATCCTCCCACCACAACACACCCATCACAACAAAACCATCGTCCCACAACACACCCATCCACCCACCACAACACACCAATCCTCCCACCACAACACACCCATCCACCCACCACACCACACCACACCCATCCTCCTACCACAACACACCCATCCTCCCACCACAACACCCTCATCCTCCCACCACAACACACCCATCCTCCCACCACAACGCACCCATCCACCCACCACAACGCACCCATCCACCCACCCCAACACACTCATCCTCCCACCACAACACACCCATCCTCCCACCACAACACACCCATCCTCCCACCACAACACAACCATCCTCCTACCACAACACACCCATCCTCCCACCACAACACACCCATCCTCCCACCACAACACACCCATCCTCCCACCACAACACACACATTCTCCCACCACCATGCCCACGACAACACCCACCCATCAAAACAGCAGTAGTAAAGGTTACCACTTGATCAACGGTGTAACACAAACGTGAAACCTTTTACTATTGATACTTCCGTTATTTTTTTCCCCAAAATATCTCCCCCCCCCCCCTTTAGGAAATTTTGGGGTTTGGAAAAGTGTTGGGGGCAGCGTGCCCCGAAAGAAAGCTGAAAAATAAACACTTGAAGTTCACATTCAACGGCAGGGTCAGTAGAACGACAGGATCAGTTGACTGCAGGTTGAGTTGGACGGCAGTTTGAGTTGGACGGCAGGTTCGGTGGGACGACAGGCTCGGTGGGACGGCAGGCTCAGTGGGACGACAGGCTCAGTGGGACGGCAGGCTCAGTGGGACGACAGGCTCAGTGGGACGCCAGGCTCAGTGGGACGGCCATTACTAAATGCCTAGTTATAAGACAGTAACCATTTGCCATTCTTTATTACAACTGTCAATATTTTATAACTAAGACCTCGAAGACCATTAAAGCTCCGTTATAGAAACCAAGAAGAGAGTGTCGTTACGCCAGGTCTTTATTTTAACTCGCGAAGAGATTTGGAAAAAAAAGAAGGGGGGGGGGGCACCGCGCGCCTGAATAAACATCAGTAGTCTTTAGTCAGGTCAAAACCAGTACATATCTCGATTTTTTCCTACCAGAACTCTCGAGTCATAGTCAGTCCCCCCTCCACCCCCCCCACCCCCCACCCCCACGATATAGTGAGCCCTGGCGGGACCGGTGTGATCCAATTATCTGTCACACTTCAGTATTATATGACACTTGCGCACAGCACACCTGACCCTTTGAAAATTGTTTCCGTTATAAAAAGGAGCTCTAGTAAGCTCCACCTCTTTCACGAGGGGGTGAACGAAATGCATTTGTAATGCCACGCATAACTGAACTCCAGGTCGAGGGCTAACAGCGGCTGTGACATCGATGAATAGGAGACACTGTGCGTGCTCAACAGGCCATGGCCTTGGTAGGAAACAATTCACAGACTGGATTTGTTGGGGGGCCAGCTATGCGGGAAAACTTAATGTCAAATTACATTTTGCGGGTTTTTTGTTTTTTCGGAATTCCTAGAGTCATGATTTATTTAATACCGGGTGTAGTTTTGTGTTGTTGTTGGTTTACACTCGGACCCACACCACACGGTGTTGTCAGAAAATACCCTGTGGGTCCAAGTGTTACCAAAAAAAAAAAAGGAGTTAACTTCTCATTTGCTATCATATATGCCGGCCTTTAAAGTATAGCCCTTTGACAGTCCTACACCTTACCTGTCGGCCTTAAAACAATAGGCCTGCAGGCAGCCCTTAGACAGTCCTACACCCTACCTGCCGGCCTTAAAACAATAGGCCTGAAGACAGCCCTTTGAAAGTCTTACATCCTACCTGCCGGCCTTAAAACAATAGGCCTGAAGACAGCCCTTTGAAAGTCCTACACCTTACCTACCGGCCTTAAAACAATAGGCCTGAAGACAGCCCTTAGACAGTCCTACATCCTACCTGCCGGCCTTAAAACAATAGGCCTGAAGACAGCACATAGACAGTCCTACACCCTACCTGCCGGCCTTAAAACAATAGGCCTGAAGACAGCCCTTAGACAGTCCTACATCCTACCTGCCGGCCTTAAAACAATAGGCCTGAAGACAGCACATAGACAGTCCTACACCCTACCTGCCGGCCTTAAAACAATAGGCCTGAAGACAGCCCTTAGACAGTCCTACATCCTACCTGCCGGCCTTAAAACAATAGGCCTGAAGACAGCACATAGACAGTCCTACACCCTACCTGCCGGCCTTAAAACAATAGGCCTGAAGACAGCCCTTAGACAGTCCTACACCCTACCTGCCGGCCTTAACACAATAGGCCTGAAGACAGCCCTTAGACAGTTCTACACTATGACACGCGTGGCTCTTTATTGATTAATGTAATAGTCTCGTTCCCCAAAAGAACAAAAAACTAAACCTTTTTATCAGAGTTCAGACTTCACGCAAGCAAGCTCGCTGCGTGAAAGACTTTTCTCCCACTCAGTTCTATTAATATAAAAACATTTGGATAGGGGGTTGGGGGGGTGTTATGAAAATAAAACAGGACGAATCAGACGCAAAGTATATGTAATAGATTATATTTTGATGGCAAGTATAAATTCTGGCTAAATTATTCTGTTTTAATGGCAGGGAAAAAGAAAACAGAAGACACCTTGACATACACCATGATACAACATGACATACACCATTAAAGCATTTTAAATTTAATGCTTCTTTCCTTTGTTTTTCCCACCAACTGTAACACTACTCGGTGGCAATTAGAGTTTCTCATTTCCTGGGACTTGGCTTATCTCGAGAAAATGAGGAAACTGTTTTGCTCATCCGGGGATCTCCCAAGAAATCCCTGGATAAAATTAACTGAATCACAATATACTGAATCAAATTATACACATTTGATTGTTATAGCTGTTTAATTGTAAAAAAATAAATGTTATTTTAAACTGAAGAAAAAAAAAACCCACCCATAAAGGTCGTTTTACTCATGAACATCTTGGGATAGTCAAGTTACTAGAGCACAGGTTTCGGCCCATGGGCGATGATCTCAAATAGAGTCACGAAGGGATGCGTGTGGGGTCGGCGGCTGAAATTATAGACTAAGAGAAAAGAGAATTTTTATATAATTTTCTTTCTTAATTGGTATCTTCAAGTTCTGAGTTACAGTTTCAATGTTATCAATTACCTATACTGGAGTATTACGTTTTAAAATGTTTTCCTTTCCAAGAATTTCCCCCCTTTAAAAGCCCGTGTTCCAATATATCGTGGCCATTTTCCTTTTGCTTCTATATGAATGACTTGAAAACGCTTGAGATATAGTGTGGACTAGAGCTACTGAGCTTGAGATATAGTGTGGACTAGAGCTACTGAGCTTGAGATAGTGTGGACTAGAGCTACTGAGCTTGAGATATACTGTGGACTAGAGCTACTGAGCTTGAGATATAGTGTGGACTAGAGCTACTGAGGTTGAGATAGTGTGGACTAGAGCTACTGAGCTTGAGATAGTGTGGACTAGAGCTACTGAGCTTGAGATATACTGTGGACTAGAGCTATTGATCTTGAGATAGTGTGGACTAGAGCTACTGAGCTTGAGATATAGTGTGGACTAGAGCTACTGAGCTTGAGATAGTGTGGACTAGAACTACTGAGCTTGAGATATAGTTTGGACTTTGGACTAGAGCTTCTGAGCTTGAGATAGTGTGGACTAGAGCTACTGAGCTTGAGATATTGTGTGGACTAGAGCTACTGAGCTTGAGATATAGTGTGGACTAGAGCTACTGAGCTTGAAATAGTGTGGACTAGAGCTACTGATCTTGAAATAGTGTGTACTAGAGCTAATGAGCTTGAAATAGTGTGTACTAGAGCTACTGAGCTTGAGAAAGTGTTGAATAGAGCTACATTTTACAGGTTTTGGCTTATCGCGACAATTTGTGACAATTGTTCACATGCTGAGATTTAAAATCAAATTTAAAAAAAAAGTATATTCTAAAAGTGTGGGCGCGGGATTCAACCATTTTGCGGCAAGTCTTTTGTTGGCTGAAACATCGTCCGTTCACATTCAGTAGTAAACTTCAGCCTGGTAGATCCAGCGGTTCTCAGTTTTTGTTTTATGTTGTATTTTTGTATTAAAAGATCAATGTTCCAAGTGTCAGTTCGGTCTGTGATCCAAACTCTCCGGCAGTGGATGCTCAGAGTGGTCTCCCTGTCTGCTCATACAATATTTCATTTCCGCTGGTTTTAATCGGAGCCTGCGATGAGATATAGCCCATCCACCCCACCCACCCCATACTCGTACAGGAGTGGCTTCCCTTGGCCTTCCGTGACAGCCAGACAGCACGCCATGGGTTTGGACAGCAAATTAGATGAGTTTTCATTCGAGATTAAAATAATCAGTTTGTCTGTTGAGGGGCGCTATTTCCAGTTAGCCAGGGGGTATTTATTTAGTTAGTAGGGTACTCTATAAGTCAGTTGAGGGGCGCTATTTCCAGTTAGCGGGGGGGGGGATGGTTCAGTTAGTAGGGTACTCTATAAGTCAGTTGAGGGAGGGTACTCTTTAAGTCAATTGAAAGGCGCTATTTCCAGTTAGCTAGGGGGGGGGGGGTAGTGGTTCAGTTAGTAGGGTACTCTATAAGTCAGTTGAAGGGAGATGGACCAAGTCATCTGAGGGAAAATAGACAGTCATGTTAAGGGTAGTACCGTCAGTCATCCGAGGGGACTCTGGCCAAGTCAGCCAGCGGACAATGACCGGATTACACATAGACCTAGTACAACACAGAGTATTTAACTGAACTGATCCGATGGGTCTTAAGATGTGTTGATGTCATTAGCTGCCCAACAATTCTAATAAGCCACAACTGTAACACCCCTCCTCACCCCAGGCTGTGCCCTATTACTCGAGTATCCCCGATGTCAGACGTGTATTTTACATGTGTTGATGTCATGTCAGTAACTAGACAATCATTCTGATAAAGCCCCCACCCCCCACCCCGGGCTGCCCTATTACTCGAGTATCCCCGAGGTCAGACGTGTATTTTACATGTGTTGATGTCATGTCAGTAACTAGACAATCATTCTGAGAAAGCCCCCACCCCCCACCCCGGGCTGCCCTATTACTCGAGTATCCCCGAGGTCAGACGTGTATTTTACATGTGTTGATGTCATGTCAGTAACTAGACAATCATTCTGATAAAGCCCCCAGCCCGGGCTGCCCTATTACTCGAGTATCCCCGAGGTCAGACGTGTATTTTAAATGTGTTGTCATGTCAGTACCTAGCCAATCATTCTGATAAAGCCCACCCGGGTTTGATAGCCCCAAGTTTATCTCTCCCCCACTAGTAGTGCCCTAGATTAGCTTGAGATTAGCTGGAGTGCCCGGGACTAGCTCTCAGAGGACAAACAAAATCAACGCTCTGCGTGTGGGGCGACATTTTCAACACGAAAATAACAGTCAACAATTAATACAACCGTTATGCATGGGATCAAGATGAAAGTTTGGACTTATTAAATGCAACCTCTTTTATGGAATCAATGTCATTACAACCTTGTTAATACAACGTATTTATATGGAATCAATGTAAAGCAACCTATTTGATACAACCTATTTGATGGAATCAAGATGAGAGTGTGGGATCGTTTCCTTCAAAGGAAACATTCATACTTGCTATAGTTGGTTCAAGGAATGCTACACAGCTGCAGTTGGTACACACATTTGCACTTTATTCTTTCACAATTTGCTGCTTTCCCATGTACCCATCAAGTAAATTTGTTGAGTAAAATTTGGAATCGTCAATGGGAAAAAAAAAAAAAAAGATGGGTTAACAATCCCTTCCGTTTAAATAGAGTAATATGGGTTTGCTACATTCCATTTTAATTAATAAATTGAGACCCACTTTGACAGCCCAGGGACCTCACATCCAAATATGGGCTGCTCCAAGTGCATTTTCCCGCTTTCCAATAATAGACCGATGATAGGAGAGACGTGATTGAGACTGGGCTGTGATTCATGGGTCTGTAGTGACCTCAGCTTGCTCAGAGGGTCGTTGTGAATCAATGGCGGGGTCAACAGGCGAGGTCAACAATTAAGATATAGTCGCCTCCAATCACCGTTTCCAGAACTATCAGTCAGCCAGTGACTGGCTGCTATATCAGAGATATATGTCGGTGGGTGGATGCTATATCAGAACTGCCAGCCAGTGACTGGCTGCTATATCAGAATTATCTGCCGTCGGAAGACTGCTATATCAGAATTATCAGCAAGTGACTGGCTGCTATATCAGAACTATCTCTGTCAGTGACTGGCTGCTATATCAGAAATTAGAACTATCTGCCGGTGGAAGGCTGCTATACAAGAACTATCTGCCAGTGACTTGCTTCTATCTATATCAGAGTTATCTGCCAGTGACTGGCTCCTATCTATATCATAGTTATCTGCCAGTGACTGGCTGCTATATGAGAACTTTATACCCGTGATTGGCTGCTATATCAAAACTATCTGCCGGTGGCTGGATACTATATCAGAACTATGTCTGTCAGTGACTGCTGCTATATCAGAAGTATCTGCCGGTGGAAGGCTGCTATATAACAAGTATCTGCCAGTGGAAGGCTGCTATATCACAAGTATCTGCCGGTGGAAGGCTGCTATATCATCAGTATCTGCCGGTGGAAGGCTTCTGAATTATGCAAGTGTCAAGTAAACATGGGTCACTGCCGCAATGCCGGCCATTAGTATGTACATTTATAAGACCAGTGACTTGTGTAAGCGGGACACGTTAACAGCGTTGCCGGCTATTCGTTTGTAACAAGGGTCTTTACGTCATGTTCTGAGAATCACAGGAATCTAATGCCCGAGTTTAAACTCATTATTTGCAAGTTGTCTTACCAATAACAAAATCATTACCCAACGGAAAGTTTCCATTTAAAAACTAAAGAGCATAAGGCCAACAACAACGTGTCTTATCTGAACAACAACTTATGTTATCTGAACAGCAGACTCCTCATCAAGTCTAATCAACAAACTCCTCAGCAAATCTAAACAACAAACTCCTCATCAAATCTAAACAAACTCTCCTAAACATCTGAGTATAAAAACTATTTGGACCGCCAAAGAAAAATCAATAGATTCATGTTTGAACACCAAAACATTAATCATTTGGTTAGCACTAACGATTGATTTATCGAACTCTTTGTCAGGACTGAAGACTGCCAACAAGTTGAGCAATATGAAGCATAGGGTCCGGGAATACCCAGACTCTTTTATTTCTTATGTGTACACGTATAATAAGGGGAAGACTGACATCAGGTTGAGCTATAGGAAATATGAAACATAGGGTAGATAAGGGGGGAAACCTGAACTGTTTGTACGGATGGGGATGGGGGGGGGGGGTCCCCGTCGCTGAAGAATATTTTTTGCCCACACGTTCGTTGTATTGTTTCTGTTTCGTCTGCGTTCAGGTTTTCACTGACGCTATTTTGGTTTTGTTTTTCTTAGGTTGTATGTACATGTCAATTTAATGATTTTCTGAATTGAAGAAAAATCGGTCGGAGTGCTAAATGTAGCCAATAATTAGGGGGGGTAGAGGAGGTGTGTGGAGGGGTGGGGGGGGGGGGGGGGGGTCCCCGTCGCTGAAGAATATTTTTTGCCCACACGTTCGTTGTATTGTTTCTGTTTCGTCTGCGTTCAGGTTTTCACTGACGCTATTTTGGTTTTGTATTTCTTAGGTTGTATGTACATGTCAATTTAATGATTTTCTGAATTGAAGAAAAATCGGTCGGAGAGCTAAATGTAGCCAATAATTTCTGCTCAGTTAACTTAGTAGAGGGAAAACTGATCGACGGAAGTTTGGTCGAAAGGAAATTGGGTCAAATCAAATTGAATTTCAGTCCGTAGGAAATTTAGTCGAACGGAAGTTTCTTTTCGAAAAGACATTTTTTTTTTCAAAGCTTATATTTTAAATTTGCTCTTGTTGTACTTGTTAGGTCTTGGGGTGCTGTGCGAGTAACACATGGGGCGGAGGGAGGGGGGGGGGTTTGAACGAAGGGGTGTTCGAGATTATTTCTTTTTAAAATTAAAAAATAAAATTTTAGGCCTTGTGATGAATCCAATGGATAGGCCTTGTGATGAATCCAATGGATAGGCCTTGTGATGAATCCAATGGATAGGCCTTGTGATGAATCCAATGGATAGGCCTTGTGATGAATCCAATGGATAGGCCTTGTGATGAATCCAATGGATAGGTCTTGTGATGAATCCAATGGATAGGCCTTGTGATGAATCCAATGGATAGGCCTTGTGATGAATCCAATGGATAGGCCTTGTGATGAATCCAATGCATAGGCCTTGTGATGAATCCAATGGATAGGCCTTGTGATGAATCCAATGGATAGGCCTTGTGATGAATCCAATGGATAGGCCTTGTGATGAATCCAATGGATAGGCCTTGTGATGAATTGAAAGTACTAAGAACGGTCTCCTTGTCTGAAATGAGCTTCATTAAAAGAACACACAATAAATCAAAACCAGAAGTGCATGGTATATGTACGTGAAGAAAGAGAAACAGCGTGACGAAGCAAGTTATTGGAAATGAGAAAACTGCAAAACACGTTAGTCTTCATGGCGCATTCTAAATGCTGTTACTACTTAAACTGCTATAGTAACGCAACTGCTAATAGAGATGTAACTGCTAATAGTGCCATAACTGCTGATAGTGCTATAACTGCTAATAGTGCTGAAAATGCTTTTAGCGCTGAAACTGCTAATAGCACCGCAATTGCCAATAGCGCTGTAACTTATAAAAGAGTTGTAACTGCTAAAAGAACCCCATTTCATGCATCTGATAGCTCCAAAATGTATGTGAATCAAATAATGGACAAGATTAAAAGCGACGTTGTAACAGCATGTGACACTCCTCACTATATTTCGTCTAACGATTCAATGAAAAGCAGCACCCTGGGCGAAGCGTGAAAACCCCGACCTTCAATACTTAGTTTTTAAAAAATGCCACCCAGTGAGGAACAGTGAAAAGACGATATTGACGCCCCTTGTCGTTGTGCAGTACTTGAGATTGTATCGTCTATTCATTAAACAATTAAGCTCCTACCTAAAGGCGATTTGGCACCCCCTTACCTTAGCGCATGTGGCGAGTACTCCTTTCGCCCGACCCTGGATGTGGCGAGTGCCCCCTTCCTCTGGCCCTGGATGTGGCGAGTGCTCCTTTCGCCCGACCCTGGATGTGGCGAGTGCCCCCTTCCTCTGGCCCTGGATGTGGCGAGTGCTCCTTTCGCCCGACCCTGGATGTGGCGAGTACTCCTTTCGCCCGACCCTGGATGTGGCGAGTGCCCCCTTCCTCTGGCCCTGGATGAGGCAAGTGCTCCCTTCCTCTGGCCCTGGATTGGCGAGTGCCCCCTTCCTCTGACCCTGGATGTGACGAGTGCCCCCTTCCTCTGGCCCTGGATGTGGCGAGTGCCCCTT
>CAXITT010000072.1:1238728-1251346 GCA_964033795.1 Lymnaea stagnalis
AAAAAAAAGGGGGGGGGGGGGGGGGGGGGGGTTGGGTTGTTAACAGGGAAGAAAACAAAATTTATTTGATAAACATTTTGCTTAGTTTCCAAACACACAGGCCAATTACATTAGATATTTTATTTCCATACCCGACCTTCCTCCTTTTCAACGTAGAGTGCACTCAGATGTTCAAAACAATATTTGGCTACCTGTCATCCCAGCTTGAAAAGAATCCAAAAATAGCAGCCCGCGCTATTTTTCCGGAGCGCCACGATGACGGAGATAAAAGGAGCAGGAGCGACAACCCAGTGCATCTTTCTTTTTTCTTTTTCAACTGGAGTATCGAATTCTGACTTTGATAAGTTGTATTTTTATAAACTTTGCTTGTGTACCTAACCTTGACTTGAAAACCTGGCTTAATAAAAAAAAAATACAAAAACCAAAGATGGACGAGATTTCCCAGGGTTTGAGCCGTTCGTTCCTACAGCACCTGAGCAAGACGGCGTTACTCAGCGGAGCCTGTGAGGTCAACTCTGGTGGAAATAGATGGCATGACGTCCCTGGACTCGTTCAGCTTCTCTAACGTTGCCGCGTTCTTCGAATTCCAGACGCAACATATAAACACATACAAAACACCGGTTGCTAAACACTTAACGCTGGGGTCACCGTCACAAATCACCACACAGAAGGCAGTGTTGACAGAATACGTTCTCGTGACAGTTGTAACTAACGGATCAAACTCGCATTTACACAAACATCATTTTGAAAGTGTGTGTGTGTGTTGTTGTTCTTTTTAAGCAGTACAATTGATATAAGTGGGTTGATAAAAGATAGAACATTGTGATACCAGTCTTTGATTGGGCTGCAGATTGGGTAACGCAAACACAGTTTTGGCATGTATTGTTGTGACAATTACATTCAAGTCAAACACACTGTGACATCACCTACTGTTGTGACAATTACATTCAAAAACACTGTGACATCACCTATTGTTGTGACAATTACATTCAAACACACTGTGACATCACCTATTGTGACAATTATATTAAAAAACACTGTAACATCACCTATTGTTGTGACAATTACATTCAAACACACTGTTAAATCGCCTATTGTGACAATTACATTCAAACACTGTGAGACATCACATTCAACCAAGTGAATTATCACATCCAATTATATTCACGTGTGTAATACGACTCCGGCAAAATGCTCCACTTTCATGACCATGCGGGTCTCACACACGTCCTCAGCTCTATGACCCAGTCTAGCGGGTCTCACCCATGTCCTCAGCTCTATGACCCTAGTCTAGAGGGTCTACATTACACTGAACGATGCGTGGCTTTATAAGGTTTTGTGATTACTCACTCGCGGTAGGACACTATGAGGCAAACCATATATAGCTTAAGCAAAATATGGCATGTCTTCATACACCATACCCAACAGTGGTATGATTACTAAGAAGCATTTCAGCGAAATTTTACAACCTTTGAAACTATTTAGAAATCATGGGTTGCATATATTTTTAGGTGATAATTATAGACTCACAAGTTCAGGATAATAGTTATTTCCCAATTTTTACATAAATGTATGTACACATTACCCCCCCCCCCCAACAACCACACATAAAATCTTCTAAAGCACACACCTATTTTTCCAACGCGTACGAAACATGTGGATGGTCCCTAATTGCATTGCATATATTTTTAGGTGATAATTATAGACTCACAAGTTCAGGATAATAGTTATTTCCCAATTTTTACATAAATGTATGTACACATTACCCCCCCCCCAACAACCACACATAAAATCTTCTAAAGCACACACCTATTTTTCCAACGCGTACGAAACATGTGGATGGTCCCTAATTGCTGTCTCTAGTTGACTATACAAGTGCCCTTATGTGATGAATTATTCAGCATGCATGTGTCAAACAGCTGACCACTTGAGGTCGTGCGTGTTACATTCACGTGTTTGATATCAGGTCGTTAGATGGGCTGTCGTGCCATTTGAGACGGGCAAGCACACACACACGCACACACACACTCTGGATGACATCACCGAAATTGAGACTGCTTGAAATATATAAGTACCATTACTCATCTCGACGTGACGCTGGAGGCTTGGCTAAAAGCTTATCACAGGGTACGTCAACTCATTAGTATAAGACAAGGGGTCTCAACTCAGCACACACAAACAATCAATGGCATCACCATAAGAGTAAGACTCATTGGTATGGAAAATGATTCTCAAACAATCCAGCCACATGTATACACAAGGAAAAACAAAAGATCCAATGCAAGCAAGACATCTACTACCACCAGCGGCGTACCCATATATAGGGACGACTGGTTAAAGAAACATAACATAATAAGTACATATGGAACTTTTGCTGTCCGCAGACGGTTGTCTTATAAGTACATATGGAACTTGTGCTGTCAGCAGACGGTTGTCTTATAATAAGTACACACGGAACTTGTGCTGTCCACAGACGGTTGTCTTAATAGTACACCTGCAACTTGTGCTGTCCATAGACAGTTGTCTTATAATAAGTACACATGGAACTTGTGCTGTCAGCAGACGGTTGTCTTATAAGTACACATGGAACTTGTGCTGTCAGCAGACGGTTGTCTTATAAGTACACATGGAACTTGTGCTGTCAGCAGACGGTTGTCTTATAAGTACACATGGAACTTGTGCTGTCAGCAGACGGTTAGCTTATAATAAGTACACATGGAACTTGTGCTGTCCACAGACGGTTGGCTTATATTAAGTTCATATCCAACTTGTGCTGTCCACAGACGGTTGTCTTATAATAAGTACACATGGAACTTGTGCTGTCCACAGACGGTTGTCTTATAATAAGTACACATGCAACTTGCCAAACAGCGAAGACTCAAGAAGATGGATATGGATAACAACGGGATCGGGGAGCAGCAGTGGTGAACCTTGACTAAATGATGCCCGGTTCCAACTCCCGAAAGTGCGCCCATCTAACACACACACACACATCATTTATATAATGATGGACAAATATGTGAACCCCAAAGAGCCGGTTGAGGATATTCCCCCTTTCGCACCCCTTAAGTCCGCCACAAGGTGAGCATAATTTTGATTGCTTTGGGGCATCCGCAAGTTTAATCCGCATGTTTAATCCACATGTTTAATCCACATGTTAGTTTAATCCACATGTTTAATACGGCCATGTGGAATAGAGACAACGAAACCCATCTCAGCTTTGATTTTTCAAACAAATAATAGTTCGTGTTCAAAGTATTAGCTAGTGAAAGTATAGGACTTTTTATCCTTTCTGCCCACTGATCCAATTGTTGAGATAATGATATGTAAGTGTTTGATCCCTCTGGCCAACGAGTCCTTCACCGTTTTCTCCACTACAAAGATAAGCACAGAAGACGGAATGTCAAGGGATATCGTGCTGTTAGTGGTTTCAATACATTATGTCATAGAATTAGAGGGACTTTATCACAGAGCTTTGCTAGAATACTCAATACGTTACATCAGAAATACTTCACTCTGATATATCACCGAAATATATTACTGTGGCATATCAATTGGACATGTACTTCATTGAGACATATCAATGAGACATGCACTTCATTGAGACATATCAATGAGACATGCACTTCATTGAGACATATCAATGAGACATGCACTTCATTGAGACATATCAATGAGACATGCACTTCATTGAGACATATCAATGAGACATGTACGTCACTGAATGAGACATAAACGTTACTGAGACATTATATCTCATTGCGTGCGGGAAGAAAATAAGGTCTGATTTTTAATTCATGAACACACAAATTAATCCTGGATGTCTTCGAATGTGGGAAAGCGGAGTGCCGCTGAGTAAAAGAGTGTGTGTGTGGCGCGGGGGGATGACGTCATGCTTTTTTTTTTGGGGGGGGGGGGGGTTGGGGGGCTATTTATAGTCATGATGGGCTTGTCAAGCCTAGCGGCTCAAACGGTAGATGAAAACACGTTTAGCAAAAATCAAGTTCCTAAAAGTCATGATCCAGAAAGTGCTTGTTTATTGTTTTGTTTAAGTAACACTAACGGACGGCAGAGCTAAAGAGCTCACTATGAGATAGTTTAAAGACGATCGCTTACAAGACCTTATAGTGAAGATCGTTAACGAGCATTCAGTTGGTGTCATGGCAAGCCTTTACAAAATATGGCACGACCATTTCAAGAAGTACTTCCTGATAAACACAGCCGTCAAAGGAACGTGGCACGTAAAGACTGGTTCTCAAAGTTCAAGCATAGGGTCTCCTTGGCATTATTGCTTCTTGAAAATACTGGTTAAAGAATTATTGTGACAGGGAATTGTTGAATGAAATGTGGCAATACCCTCATTAAAGTTATCCTCTGAAATGGTCATGAAGTATTAATTTTAAATGTCAGTGGCGTAGGATTGGGGGGGGGGGAGGTCTTCCCCAGACGGCACTCTTTTTCTTTATATCTATGAATGCTTTTGAGAAAGAACATCATCTCCATGTCACACAACACCCCCCCCCCACACACACCCACACAAGGGAAACAAAAAACTGAACTTTGAACGTGAATATTTAAATTCCCCATAATTTTAAATGTCAGGGGCGGAGGATTGGGGGGGGGGGGAGGTCTTCCCCAGACGGCACTCTTTTTCTTTATATCTATGAATGCTTTTGAGAAAGAACATCATCTCCATGTCACACAACACCCCCCCCCCACACACACACACACAAGGGAAACATAAAACTGACATTTGAATGTGAATATTTAAATTCTCCCATTGTTCCATCACAAAAATAGGTAAACACCAGGTGGACAAATGACAACACACTAATATGCATGATAGCCATTAAGATGGCTGCACAGGTGCACGTGGAATGTAAGTTTAACAGCGCTCTGACTGCCTCATGCTTGTGTGAAACTATCAAACATTTTCAGAAGGATGACTACAATACAAGGAGTCATAAATAAGCCACACCTTTTTCACAACACAACACACAAAGTTTGAATGATGTAACAATAGAGTAGTTCATTCTGAGACAAATCAAATATTCAAGTTACAATGTAGGTGGGTTTAGCTTTTCACAAGCTGACATGGTCTTGGGGGAGAGGGCACATGCATGATAGAGAAGAGACATACATGATGTTGACACATGCATGATGCTGTGTTGCACGATAGATACAGAGTTTCATCAACACCTTATGAAATTTAAATATGGGCTGATTTTCTAATGTAACACTTGAAATATTTTTGTACAATTCCTATAAGAGATAAATGCTATCTAAATGTGTACAAAGCTGATATGTGAACTAACCCTTGATTTAACCAAATTATAGAGACACAACAATACCTAACATTCCAACTAAATTAGAGGGAAATTTTTAAAAAACTAGACTAAATTAGAAATACTTATAAGTATCCAGTTGATACAATAAAATTTGGTTTAAATACTCTGCAGGTATTTGTTTCTTTAAATAAACATCTGACTTTTCATTTCAACACAAAACACACACACACAAGTATGCTAAACAAGTTGGATTTCTTTTAATGGCCATCAAAATGGGCTGATTCTATGTGAAATCCCTGTGTTAATGCAGCTAGTTATAACCTACTTTTTGTGGGCATAACAGTGAACAAAGTTCTAGCTCATAAAATAATCACACAAAACTGATCTATTCCACCTATAACGCTAACTCTACTGAACCTTTAATCGTCATTTAAAATTAACTTTAGCTTTACAAAACAAGGATCATGATTTTTCAATATTAAGTATGAGGAGCATTTATCTCAATTTAAATGGAAAACCACTTAAAGAAGTTTGCTGTGTAGATAACACATTCATAGCACACAGTTTATTATTCAAATTATTGTGTGTGTTTTCTTTAACTTTAAGTGGTTGGGGGGCACAGAGAGAGAGAGAGGGGGGGGGTTCAATCACAAAAAATTTTAATTGAATCCCTAACATCTAAAGTTGCTGTCAAACTTACACTATAATCATTATTTATAATCATTTATGAGAGGGTTGTGAACAAGATGAGTGGTGCTTTTTAATTATTATTTTTTTAAAGAAACCAGTTTATCTAAAACTGTGCTCCTTGCCCACTTGAAACATAAGAATTTTACACTGTTAATTATGGTGTAAAGAGAACTTTGGCCATTTAGTCATGAATACAAGATAGATACAGGAACACTTTGGAAAGGGCTATTGATTTGTACCCACTTTAAGGTGAAAGTGAAACACATGTGAACATGTGATTAGAGATATCAGCTAGGTAATGTACATATCAAGTGGCTTTTGGCCTGACACAGGGTGACATCATGATATACAAATAACTTGAACAAATAGCAGCAAGTGTGTAGAGATATGCTAAGGGCCACAGGCTTTGTCGGGAGGTTAGGAGGGGTAAAGGTTAAGAAAGTTTAGTTTAAAAAACACTACATGACAGTGACTTAACATCAAGATGATCAGAACCCATACCGTCCCTCAAAGTAAGGACCCCCACAAAAAAGAAATTCATGTGTACCCCAGTGTATCAGAATTTAACAGTCTCTTTGAAAGTTGGATAATCATTCAAGAGCTAATAAAGTCATTTAAAAGAGGAGAGAGACAAAACAAGATAGCTGTGAAAAGTTACTTTGAATATGTCCTCCATAAAAAGTCTCATAGCTTAAAATTTGAGTTAACTAATCATTATATTTTTTTCTGTGTGTGTTTTTAAATAATGAATTGATCCAATAATTAAAAACAAATTTCTTTTGCTTCATTCAATAAGAGAATCTTATTTTTAAAAATATACGAATTTATTTTTTATTTGTAGAAATGTAATAGAGAAATATATTTTTAAGTTATTCTCACTGAGATGATCAACTTCATAAAGAATACATAGGCAGCAGACCAGCAACATATTTTGTGGATAAAATTAGCATATAATTTTAAGAAATATATAGGCCTATTTGTTATGTCCATTTTAAAATGCACTGTTACTGTCAGTCCAGGAGAAAATATAACAACACTTAATGTACCTTTGTTAAGACACAGGTGAAATTTTTTCAATTAATACTTTTTTAATTAAACCTAATAATAAAAACTGTCCAAACAGAAAGGCCTTACAAAATAACATGTTTCATTTTGAATAAACAACGACAAAAAACCCTAATATCTGGTTGTCCCCATTTTTTAAACTATTTGGTTCAAAATTTGAAACTTGACCCCACTTTTTAGCACAAAGAACTTAATTATTAACTAATCGATGCTGGCTGTTAGACTAAGTGAACTAAGTCACTCAAAAAAATATTTAAACTTAGGCTAAACTTAGGTTTGGTTAGTCCCTTCAGTTTCAGTTGCACAAATTAAATTGCTATTCTAGAACTTGGACATCTTTAAGGAGCTTATAAATCATACATTACTTTTTATTGTTTAAAGAAGGGTGAATAATGTTATCTAAATAAATTGAGCTCTCTGCAAAATTTATAATTTAAATTAAATTAGACTTCATTTTATTTATTTTGTATCAATATGCATATACTTTGTTAGAAATGTGCATCTCAACACCTGCTTTGTATTATATAGGCTAATTAATTATTTGTAGAAACTAGAGGGAGGGGCAATTTATTTAATTTTCCTCACAGTAGTTGAAATGAAAGTTCTACCTGTGGTGTGGACTAAATATTCATATTCATACAAATGTTTTTACTATTACTACTGAGTTATTTGATACACTCTTAGGCTACTGCAGTACATATATGGGAACAAACAATATTAACGTTTATTTAGAGATTAGGCTACTCACTTTTCATATTCATCATTATCCTGTAAGCATCTGTCATCCATTAGTTTCTCCCATCCTTTCCCATGCTTACATGTAGTCAATAACACTATATCCTTAGCATTGTGAATATGATACAAACTATTCCTGGTATCTGAGCCGATACCGTTGAGATATCGCTTGCCCTTAAATGCAAGTAAATAATGCCTGAGAGATGGTATAGAGTTGGAGGCATTGTTTAAATATCCTAAATCCCCTCCCGACTGCGGGTGGTCTTTAGGAAACAGTGGCATCGACACGTCAAAGCCATATCTAATCCAGTCTATAGACATGCTAGACTTTACTAACATTGCTTGTTCTATAAACTTCAATTCCTCAGAATAATCAGGCCACGTCCCTGAATATTGGTTAAATAATAAATGATTTCTGCCTCCATTCCAGAATGGAAGGCTCTGGAGCTTTTTATCTACTTCTGGAACATAATCCTTACTTAGAACGTCTTGGTCGAGGGTATCGATGGATGGAATAAATATACAAGCCTCCATTGGATTTGCTGTAAGGTAGCGGGATTTTTCGATAACACTAAGAATTTTTGCATAAGGTGCTGATACCGGAACCTGGCGAGGATACAGGTATATTTTGAAGCCGTTTTTACATCTGTCAAAGTCGAAGCATGTCTCCATGCGACACTTTCGCCAGTCCTGTCGTGTTTCCCATTGCGACCGATTCGCCGGACTGCCATGCAGGTCAGCTGAGAAGATTCCTTCGAAATCATCCAAGAGAAAAGATCGAGGGTTTCCTTCGTTGTGTATGGTGATTTTTCCATAGTTGACGTTATCACGCAAGACTCGATCCTTAGAGAAGGAATCATGAAAACGAATGTAAATCAAATAGGCGAATATAGTCAAGGTTCCGAACAAGGAGATCAAAGTGAATCGCTTTTTAAACTGCATTCGCACATTTGTTGTCAGCTGCTTGGCCTAAGTATCATGATTTTATGGTTACCAAGGAACCTCGACACTTACACACACATCACAACAATAGACTACACAGCCACTTCTGTTCAATGCTTGTTTCAAGAACACATAACTCTGTTTAACCCGCTGTGTCGCCATTTTCACAAATGCGCATGCGCAGTTCGAGTTTGTTAAATTTAAAGGTGCCCACCAATTTTCGACCGCTAGCTGTCGTGTCCTATCAGAAAATCCTATCTATTATTTTTAAAAGATAGATCTAGATCTAATTCTTTCGCATGCAAATATAAAAAGTTGTTGTTTTTTTTTTTTATTTACAAACACTTAAAATTATCCAAGATGTTTAAAGGAAAAGAATTCTTTTAAAAGGGATCTCAATCCCATGAAATCGTTAAACTTTAACAAATAGATGGAAGGTGAATAAAAGTCACAAAGTTTAAATTTAAGGTCTCAAATTAATGTTTAAAGTTGTAGCACTACTGATAGGCTTCTCTGAACAATAAGTTTTTTTTTTTTTTTTAAATTATCATTGTATTCTTTTACATTTAAAAGTAGGCCTATTAGTATTACACAAGCTTTACACCAGAGTAAAACGTCAAAACCAGGGGCGTCGACACAAAAAGGGGGGGGTGGGGGTGGGGGGAGGGCAGGCAGTTGCTTTAAATATGAGTATGAAAAAAAAAGGTGGGGGAATAAAATCCCTAGCCGGCTTGCAAATTTCTCAATGTAACATCATTAAATGGGAACGGGGAAAGTATAAACATTTTTTGTAAAATTATTTTCTAACGAAATCACAAGGCCTGAGCCTGAGAGTTTTGTTAGAAGAAAAGTTAGTTCCTTAGTTAGCACCTGGTGGGATTTCAATGACATTAAGCGGCCTCCCTCTCCGAAGTTTGAATTCATGTTTCCTTCATTTATTGCATCTGTTTGGAATGTTTTGTTTTTGGATATCGACAAATATTTGACTACACAGCCATCTAGACTAAAGTTTGAATTTAAATAATAAAATTTGGAGGAAAAAAATTTATTTCAAATAAAATTTTTCTTAAAAAAAAAAAAAAAAAATCACTGGTTTTGATAATTTGATTAAAAATATGAAGAATTATTGAGCTATTAACGAAAATTTAATAATTTGTTATCAATAACATTATTGAATAGTCTACCATTGTCTAATCATTTTGAACTGTAAATTTTTGTAATACTCATATTCATTGGGAGCTCTCAAATTAAATACCAATAAAATAGTATTTATTATAATATATAGCATCTTCTTTTTGTGTCAGTCGAGAAAAAGAGAAAGGTTCCAACCATGGGCGCCCGCAGGTAGGGGCAAGGTGGGGCACTTGCCCCCCCCCTGGATTGATTGGATTAAAAAAATTTAGACAAAAATAGACAAAAAATGTATGAAAGTAAAGAGAAAATAAAGAGAAAGTAACTAAGCTGATGTCCTGTCCGTTTTTTCACCATACAAATACGCTACAGTAAATTAAAACTACATTAAAACATTTACTAAATTTTTTTGCCCCCCCCCTGGAAAGTTAATCGATTTTTTTGCCCCCCCCTAGAAAGTTATCTGCGGGCGCCCATGGTTCCAACTGTTTAAATTTAAAGTCAGTTGATGTACACCGGTCGCTCGAGACGTTACGTTTCGATGCCGCTAGGCGCCCCAAGACTAAACAGTGGCCTAAATATGTGCTAAATGTTAAGGGGGCCTCATCTTTGAACGTGAAAACATCTGAGGTCAGCGTGACATTTCTGTACATGCAATGACCTCGCCGATTTCCGTTACGCTTATATTTTTTTCTTCCGAAATTAATTTGTATTATTTGATGCTTATTTTTGTCTGGAGTTGTTTTAAATGGATGGGCTTCATTTGTTACATACCCGTTTGAACCGTAGCTCATGAACAGAGCCGTGTTTCGGATTTTTTGGGGCCCTAGGTATGGAGCGTAGGTAGGGTGCCCCCGGAAGGAAGGAGGTCAGGGGCGGAGCTGAGGAGAAAACTGAAATGTGACGTTGGAAAATAGACCTCATAAGAGAGATTTATATCCCACTACCTTCTGTCCTCGCCACTGTCGTCCCAAGACATTTTGTCCCCAACATGTTTGTACTTCTGAAATATAGGGACTTGCAAGTTGTAGGCATGGGCGCCCGCAGAAAACTTTCTAGGGGGGGGGGCGCAAAAAAATCGATTAACTTTCCAGGGCGGGGCAACAAATTTTTAGTAATGTTTTAATACAGTTTTAATTTACTGTAGCGTATTTGTATGGTGAACGAACGGACAGGACATCAGCTCAGTTACTTTCTGTTTATTTTCTCTTTACTTTAATATATTTTTTGTCTATTTTTGTCTAATTTTTTTTTATCCAATCAATCCAGGAGGGGGGGGGCAAGTGCTCCCCCCTTGCCCCTACCTGCGGGCGCCCATGGTCGTAGGCTAACAAATATAAGCGCCCGACTGGGCTCCCTTGGCAGTGGGGCCCTAGGTGGTCGCCTAGTTTGCCTATGCTTAAGAACGGCTCTGTCATGGGTACTACTACCTTATTACAGTGGCAATTAATACTACCACTGCTGCTACTTATTGCTCTACCCCCAGCCAACTACTAGGCTACCACTAATTTTATGATAGTAAGTACGGCCAAGGGGTGAAAATAAAATTTAAGGGGTTAAATTAGGGATTGGGTTCTTAAAGTTTCCTTTAAAAATTATTGTTGTTATTATATATAATGGATTTGTTCCTGCAAAAAAAAAAAAAAAAAAAAAATTAAATCATTTTAAAAATAGTCATGGACCATATTCCCAAATGAGGTCGGGGTTTCCTGTCACTGACTGAAACTGTAAAAAATGGATTTGTTCCTGAAAAAAAAAAAAAAAAAAAAAAATTAAATCATTTTAAAAATAGTCATGGACCATATTCCCAAATGAGGTCGGGGTTTCCTGTCACTGACTGAAACTGTAAATTAAAATAGTCTAATAATAATTAGTTTAAAGACATTTGCATTGGTGTCTTAATAAAGTTTGAATTATCGGATAATCGCGGTATCGGGTCACTTTGTCTTTATGAAAAGGGGGGGGCGCATTTCATTCTGCTTCTACAAGTAAGATGGGGTCATGAATTTTTAAAAAAATCTGGGAACCTAAGGCTTAGAATTTGTATGGGCCTATTACTACTATTAGAGAGAGGCTTGTAATGAATTGATTGGTTCTTTACTAGTTGATAGGTAATTGTTCCTGAAACTCTTGTCAACTAATAAATAAGGAGTGAAGTGGGGGGTGGAGGGGGTCAAACAGCCTTTCGTTCAATTGTTTGTGTCTTCCGTTAAAAGGCATCAAGTAGAAGATGTTACCTGAGGCTAAAATAGAAGAGTTGAAATTGGAGTGAATTTTAAAGTTGTCTTTTTGTTGTAAATGTTTTTAAAAAATGAGAGGATTTTTACAATAAATAAAAATATATAGTATTAAAATAAAAATATTTTTATTTTTAAAAAAAAGCCCAATTAAAACAAAGTGTCTCGGCTACTGGACTGCTCGCAAAGTGTCTCGGCTACTGGACTGCTCGCAAAGTGTCTCGGCTACTGGACTGCTCTCAAAGTGTCTCGGCTACTGGACTGCTCGCAAAGTGTCTCGGCTACTGGACTGCTCGCAAAGTGTCTAGACTACTGGAGTGCTCGCAAAGTGTCTCGGCTACTGGACTGCTCGCAAAGTGTCTAGGCTACTGGACTGCACGCAAAGTGTCTAGGCTACTGGACTGCTCGCAAAGTGTCTAGGCTACTGGAGTGCTCGCAAAGTGTCTAGGCTACTGGAGTGCTCGCAAAGTGTCTAGGCTACTGGACTGCTCTCAAAGTGTCTCGGCTACTGGAGTGCTCTCAAAGTGTCT
>CAXITT010000072.1:1258646-1293672 GCA_964033795.1 Lymnaea stagnalis
GGTGAGATGGGAATGTGGGGGTGTTGGTATGAGGTGAGATGGGAATGTGGGGGTGTTGGTATGGAGGTGAAAGTGAGATGGGAATGTGGGGGTGTTGTTATGGGGTGAGATGGGAATGTGGGAGTGTTGGTATGGTGTAAGATGGGGATGTGGGGATGTTGGTATGGGGTGAGATGGGAATGTAGGGGTGTTGTTATGAGGTGAGATGGGAATGTGGGGGTGTTGGTATGGAGGTGAGATGAGAATGTGGGGGTGTTGGTATGGAGGTGAGATGGGAATGTGGGGGTGTTGGTATGGAGGTGAGATGAGAATGTGGGGGTGTTGGTATGGGGGTGAGATGACAGAACTGAGGTGGTGTGGGGAATGTCATAGTTGGTGGCTATCATCATGGAGACATCTGTTGGTGGCTATCATCATGGAGACATGTGTTGGTGGCTATCATCATGGAGACATGTGTTGGTGGCTATCATCATGGAGACATGTGCTGGTGGCTATCATCATGGAGACATGTGTTGGTGGCTATCATCATGGAGACATGAGTTGGTGGTTATCATCATGGAGACCTTTCACCTTCATCAATCTTCCCTAGGTCTCAGCTAGCAATGTCATGTACACAATAATTAGCTAAATAGCTGGAACAATAGTTCCCACAATAAAAATATAAATAGCCTGAAAAGTTGTAAAACACCATCCGTCCCAAACAATATTCAAAAGAAAAACACAACTCCATTCCTTGAATTGTGTTTCAATAGATTGATGTATTTTGTAAGAAACCATCACAACAAAAAGAAAGAAACAACAAAAAGACAAATCTAAGTGCTGCATTGTACATCAAGTTATTGGTAGCAGCAGAACAAATTGGCCTCAACCCAACAATGTGAACTCTTGGGGCTATTTGTACAAAATTTACATTTGTAGGTATTCTCAGAGTGTTGATGGTGTAGTCATGATGGTGTAGTCATGAAGGTATTGATGGTATGATAGTAGTGGCAATGTGATTGTAGTGGTGCTAAGATCTGAACTGTAAGACTTCAAGCTACTTCAAGCTACTTGTTACAAATATAGCTGGTAATGTGATTGTAGCGGTGCTAAGAAGTGGATTGTTGGACACCAAGCTGCTAGTTAAACGTTGCTATTGTGGAGCTGGTTGGATTGCTCTGATGTCCAGATTCACCAAGAATTTGTATTCTTCCTCACATTAAAAAAAACAAAAATCATTTTATTCTTAGCATTTGTATTTCTAAACAAAATTAATTGGCATCATTTTGCATTGACTACAAGAGCCAGTTGGAGGAGCTCACAAGACAGTTATTTATCTGCATCAGTGGTTCTCAAATTAAGGTCTGAAATTTCTTCATCTGCCTCCACAAAAATTTCAGTGACTGAATTCAGATTTTAAGCTCATTTCTACCAACTTTCAAATTAATTCATATGGACCAGGAGTACATAAATTTCTACAGTTTATCAACCAGGTGTACATATATTTCTATAGTTAGGTTATCAACCAGATGTACATTTTTTTTCTATAGTTTGTTTATCATCCTGGTGTACATACATTTCTATAGTTTGATTATGCAATTCAAATGATTTCTTCTCTGATTTATGAAAGTTAAAAGTAGATACACTAATATACAAATGAGATAAATATGAGATGTTCAATATTTAATCCAGAAGTGAGAACAAACAACAACAACAAACAACAACAACAACAACCTGATGGCCCTTGAAAGATGGTGTTATTAACACCATGTCCAGAAAATTACCCACCTATTTCGAATAAAGATGGTTCTCAAAAAAACTGTTCTTGTTAAATGAATAATTCCCACATTTTTCTTAGAAACAAATGCTGCAGTTTTAAAGATTAACATTTGCCTCAGATAACAAATAATTTGAGAAACACTGATGTTCATAAAGTGGTTGGGCAGCGGTTGCAAAGCTGACATCAGAATCATTCAGAAGAGCTGGCTCCGGCACCAAACTCGTCGGCAGGTTGAGTGGATGGCGAGTCTCTGCTCCCCCTGGACAGATCCAAGACCAGCCTCTCTCTGTGTCGGTCCGACCTGTCGCCACGGTCGTGTTTGTGCTTGTGTTTGTGCTTGTGTTTATTCTTCTTCTTCTTCTTCTTGGACTTGTGGTGTGACCGCTCTCTCTCCCTGGCCTCGCTGGCAGCCACTGGAAGCAATACAAACAACAGAAAACTGTTAGACACAAACGACTCGCTCAAATATTCATGTGTTCCCAGTGTAGGGATTCGTCATCAGTGCTTCTCAGCCTAGCTCATAGTGGCACACAGAGGGAGAAGCAGGGTACATAATACGTCATGTCATTTTCTTTGGAGAAAAACTTTTTCAGATATAAAGGAGCTAAAAAGAACTTGGACGACACCAGATGCAACTAATTGTGTCCCTTTGTTCTAGGTCACTGATTCCCCCTTCAAACCTCCCCAACCCCCGGTCCCCAGTACCCTTAAAAAATATAAATTTATTAAGAGATAATGAAGGGGAGCATAGATGAAACATTGGTTATCTCAATCAATAATGTACCCTCAATCAATAATGTACCCTCAATCAATAATGTACCAGTAGATAGAGGATTGCCAGTAAAGGCATCATCCTAATGATGCCCCAAATGATGCCCCAAAAAATAGGTCACCATCAATTTTTCTCTGACTTAAAGTAGGCCAACCTATGACAATCTTTTTCTCTGATTTAAAGCAGGCCAACCTGTGACATTCTCTTTCTCTGATTTAAACCAGGCTAACCTGTCAAATGGTTATTTGTGAGCCTTAAATTACATGTGGGACCCAACGGCTGTGTTTTAAAAGGGGCAGTGAGTTGTTCTATCTATGAGACATGTCAGGGGTTTAAATAGCTGGCTTAGGACAAACCCTTCAATGTGTAGACTTGTATCATCAGTGGGATAAAATGAACAAACATTGGGTCAATCAATGTATTGAAAGAACTCACCAGCAGCTATCAGTATAATGACCAAACATTCTATGTCAACCTATGTAATAAATGAACTCACCAGCAGCTATCAGTATAATGACCAAACATTCTATGTCAACCTACATATTGAAAAAACTCACCAGCAGCTATCAGTATAATGACCAAACATTCTATGTCAACCTATGTAATAAATGAACTCACCAGCAGCTATCAGTATAATGACCAAACAATCTATGTCAACCTATGTAATAAATGAACTCACCAGCAGCTATCAGTATAATGACCAAACAATCTATGTCAACCTATGTAATAAATGAACTCACCAGCAGCTATCAGTATAATGACCAAACATTCTATGTCAACCTATGTAATAAATGAACTCACCAGCAGCTATCAGTATAATGACCAAACATTCTATGTCAACCTATGTAATAAATGAACTCACCAGCAGCTATCAGTATAATGACCAAACAATCTATAAAACAATCTATGTCAACCTATGTAATAAATGAACTCACCAGCAGCTATCAGTATAATGACCAAACATTCTATGTCAACCTATGTAATAAATGAACTCACCAGCAGCTATCAGTATAATGACCAAACAATCTATGTCAACCTATGTAATAAATGAACTCACCAGCAACTATCAGTATAATGACCAAACAATCTATGTCAACCTATGTAATAAATGAACTCACCAGCAACTATCAGTATAATGACCAAACATTCTATGTCAACCTATGTAATAAATGAACTCACCAGCAGCTATCAGTATAATGACCAAACAATCTATGTCAACCTATGTAATAAATGAACTCACCAGCAACTATCAGTATAATGACCAAACAATCTATGTCAACCTATGTAATAAATGAACTCACCAGCAACTATCAGTATAATGACCAAACATTCTATGTCAACCTATGTAATAAATGAACTCACCAGCAGCTATCAGTATAATGACCAAACAATCTATGTCAACCTATGTAATAAATGAACTCACCAGCAGCACTCAGGTTGAATGTTGTTTTCAGGCTAGGCTTAGCAGAAGTTGGCGACAATATAGCAGCTCCCCCTTTCGAGGTCCCCGCTGTTGACACAATAATGGGTGGAATTTTCTTAACTTCTGGTTCTGGAGAGCTGTGATATGACGGCACGCTCAGCTTTCTTTTCAGTGAAAGCGGTGGACTGGGAGCCGGGGGTGCGTCACTGACAAACCCATGTGGCGGTCTTTGGGGTGGTATTGGCCAAAGGTGTTGGGGCGGAGATTGGATGCCAGGAGAATACAAGGGTTCGGAAACAGTCTCAACTATCAGCTCAGGGGACGGGGGTTGATACGAGAATTCTCTGGGTAGGGATGGGGGCTGGGATGATGTGGGCTGCTGTGACAATGATCTGGGTAAGGATAGGGGTTGCGGAGACGGGGGTCGCTGTGACAATGATCTGGGTAAGGATAGGGGTTGCGGAGACGGGGGTCGCTGTGACAATGATCTGGGTAAGGATAGGGGTTGCGGAGACGGGGGTCGCTGTGACAATGATCTGGGTAAAGATGGGGGTTGCGGTGATGGTGGTCGCTGTGACAATGATCTGGGTAAGGATAGGGGTTGGGGAGACGGGGGTCGCTGTGACAATGATCTGGGTAAAGAGGGGGGGTGCGGTGATGATGGTCGCTGTGACAATCGTCTTGATAAGGCAGGTGGCTGGGGTGATGGGGGCTGCAGTGACAATGATCGGGGTAAGGATGGGGGTTGCGGAGACGGGGGATGACAATGATCTGGGTAACAAGGGGGGTTGTGGAGACGGGGGTCCCTGTGACAATCCTCTTGATAAGGAAGGGGGCTGGGGGGATGGTGGTTGCGGAGATGGGGGTAGCGGAGATAGGGGATTGGGAGACAATGGTTGCGGAGATGGTTGCTGTGACAATATTCTGGGTAAGGATGGGGGTTGGGGTGAAAAAGCTGCTGGCAGATCTGGTGGAGGGGATGGTGGTTCTGACGTCATAGGGGATTCGGGGCGTGAGTCAATGGCCGATTTCTCAAAGGAAAAGACTTCTTCTTTGACCAGAGGAACACCATCTTTGACAGGGCCATAGTCCTGAAAACTGTCACTAACAGATCCATAATCCTGAACACTGTCATTAACAGGGCCATGGTCCTGAACACTTTGAGAAATGATTTCTTCTTTGATTTCCTTGGATCCATGAATCTCCCTGGGATCAGACTTTTCATCTTCTATGATGTACCCCGGAGAGCTCGGGGGAGAAGCTGGCGGGGAGGATCGTGTGGGGCTTGGACTTTTGTGGGCAGAGGATGCTTGGGACGATGAGGTTTCATGTTTCACTTGCACATCACTCCAGCGGGGCGGAGAAGACGGGAAGATGCTCATGGGTATCGTCGGGTCAGTTTTGATGATGTTATCGAGGGAGACAATCACATCATCTGGGTGACCTGAGAGCATCCAAAAAAAATGTATGGCCTTTGTTTGTTGCATAACTAATTAAACTTTATTTACTATCACATACATTTTAAAGCTAATGGTACGATGCACAAGACACAAGATGGTTATTGGTGCAGGTGACAACACTATGGTGGCATCTTTCACAAACCTTTGCTTGGTGGAGACTGGACAGGAGAGAGTGATTCTTCACTTAGGTGACTGATACTGTCTTTTCGTGACAGTGAACGGGGGACACTGTCATATCGTGACAAACCCTGTGACAGATCAATCTGGAAAGATGTCTTGTTGACATCAGTGAACAGCTCAATCTTTGGCTAGGAAAAATAAACATTTCACACTATGATTGAAGTATATGTTCTGATTAACCATTGTCAAGTATGGGTATTCACTAGTAATTGTTGTGCACCAAATATTGTGTTTCATTGTGCTGTGTGTTTGTTTTGAAAGTTAGTTGACTTAATGAAAGTTTTTCCAGTCATTAAGTTGGTGAGTATATTTATTGTAATTATGACATAGTGTACACTGCCTTTGGCTACATGCATTTCTGTTTAAAGAACTCGGCAGTGAAAGGTTGTGATTTTTCTTCTTCTTATAGCAAGCTGTATTATACATGTGTTTGATTCTTTGATTCATTGTACATGTTCTGGCTTAAAGTTGACATTGCTAATAGAAAAAGACCTGTGTTCACTTTGGTGGGATTAGGATGTATGAACGTATGAATATGGATCTGTGACAATCAGAAGTTCCTTGTTGGCAAAATTAAAATTCCCAACTCTGGATGGCCAAATTTTAAATGTCCCAACTCTAGTTAGCGTAATATTTATTTCCCCAACTCTAGATAGCCAAATTTATAATGCCCCAACTCTAGATGGCCATATATTAAATGCACCCAACTCTAGATGGCAAAATATATAATGTCGCAACTCAAGATGGCCAAATATAAGATGCCCCAATTCTTGAAGACCAAACATTAAATACCCCAATTCTTGGTGACCAAACATTAAATACCCCAATTCTTGGTGACCAAACATTAAATACCCCAATTCTTGGTGACCAAACATTAAATACCCCAATTCTTGATGACCAAACATTAAATACCCCACTGCTTGATGACCAAACATTCCGCTCACCTTTATCTCCACATCTGAATCATCTTGTGCTGGCTCTGTCGTCACAGATTCCTCCATGGCAACAGTTTGCTCCCCTGAGATCATGGTCAAATCTACGGGGAATCTGTCTGAACTCTGGATTGAAAAATAATAGGTTAAAATTAAAGTGTTGCAAATAGCAGGTGTCCAGCAAAGGTATTCACTATTAATTGTTGCGCACCGAATATTGTGTTTAGTATTGCGCAGTGTGTCCTGTGGGATAGTATAGATAATGCTTTTCCTGCCAATGGGCTTGTGCTGTATTTTATTGTAGCCATTACTTGGTGTCTATAGTCTGTCTTGAGTGTACCTGCTATTCCTTTGGCAGTCGATGAGAGAACTTTGTTGAAAAAGGTTGTACTTCTACTCATATCGAGTTGTGTTATACTGTGTTTGATTCACTGTAAAGCTTGACAGATATGTTTCTGAATTAAAGTTTACATTGCCCTTGGAAAAGGGACTTGTATTCACTTTGTTGTGACTACGATGTATGAACATGTAAAAGAATTTATGGAAAGAAACCAATCAAAACAGCATAAAGTAAAGTGTTGAAATACAGTTAGTCTTCATTGTCCATCTCAAATGAATTAGGAGAGGCAATTAAAAGTCTACAACCCAGTGCTGAAGAATTTTTCTTATGGATAAAAATTGTGTAACCATACTCTTATGATAGCCTATTGCCAAAGTATTCAACATAGAACTCAGACGCACACTTACAATATCTATACCGTCTTTTGTATAAACCACCACATAATGGTATAGATTAGGCCCATTAACCCACGAACTGTGGCATGCATCATTCTGTGGTGTGGAGCTTTTCAGAGTGTTTTGAGTGCCATTTGAACTTGCATTAAATGACATAGAAATATTGATACAAGACCCCTATAAGTATATATTTTTAGAAAGGTAAATGGATGGGGATAACGTTGACCATATTGTCCACCCTGTAAAAAAAAATTTTGCTCAGAGTCCTTGACCTTGGAGTTCTCAAGAAAAAAAATATGTACGAAATGTCTTGTTTTCAAGTGCTCATAACATCATTAATTTTTATAGATAAACTTAAAACACAAATCTAAATGCTGTAGCCAATTCATTTATCTTTCAGAAAATATATTGTTTGCTAAGGTTTTGATTGCAATTTAACCTCTGAAAGCAATTTTAATAATTTTAGGCCATTTATATAAGAAACTGGAACCACTGCTAAAACCAAGTACAAAATAAAAAATCTCAGACAAAATAGTTATTATTGACTAGTAAACATTTAAAAAGAAACTGTGGAACTGATTTGGGTTGTTTAACTATAAAATTTATTAGTTCTGAACTATAATCTGTAGCTTCTATGATTAAAATTCAGTCAGTCCTTGCCCAACCTCCAGGCCTGACTCGAAGTCTAACAGTAGCCTCAGTAGGCCTACTTTAGTATCACTAAGACTAGTATAAAATTCACTAGAAGAATAATCTCAACTGATATCGTCATGGCCAATGTTAAAATCATCATCAGTATCACTTAAAACCTCTCCTAAAAAGCTTTCAAACATAGTTCTATTAGTTCTTGCACTGAAGGCCCAGCCATAGCTTAGTTAACTAATTATAAAAAGTGTTGGACTGCGATAAAGCTTTAAAATAGATTAATAAGACACAAACAAATTGTGTCAATCTAACAATATAAGTTACGCTTTAATAATAATTATACATCATACACAATTTAATGTTTCGGCACATGCCTTCATCAGTACAAACAAAACAAAACAAATTTAAATAAGTATAAATTAAATTTACATAATATCAATATACATATCCTACCTAAAACAGAAAAAATATAGGAGAGGGCGCTAAAACCAGACAAAAACAAAGTAAAGAGGAATAGAAAGGAAGTGCTTTTAACATAATTGTAAAAACCAAACCGGAAAACGACATGGCAGCTAAGTAAAATTGTGGATTTGGTTCATTCCATATGGAGACAACGTACCAAATCTAGTTATTGATTTGTTCTCCATATAGATTCTATCTGCAGTGTTACTAGTATAGAGTATACCAGTAACTGCAATGTCTGAGATACCATCATGGTTAGGGCCATAGCTTCAACCATTTTAGCTTTAAAAAAAACCAGCGATATAAAACTCCGATTAAAAAGTATTTATTTTTAAGTTTTCACGAAACAGCTTGAACCGGAAGATGATTTAATTATTAATAAAAGGAAGTGGCTATAATTCCGGTTAAAGATTGGAAGTTGCTAACGCACCGTATTTTTAAACCCGCCACAGTACAGAATGAGAATGTAAGCCGATTTTTTCGGCCGACCGCAGTTCGTGGGTTAAATGACCACCAAACAAGTTATTTTTAAAAGTCCCTTGAATATATTGGTTATGCCCCTTAAATAACCCACCATCTAAGTTAGCTATATAGTTATATAGGTTGAATCTCTGATGCAAACAATTGCCACACAAAATAATGATGCTATTTAGAATGTTGAAGAGACATACTTAAGATTACAGATCCTATCAGAAAAGACCAATTTAAAAATACTGATGTTATGTCTATTGAAATAGTTTCTTTTATCTCTTGGTGCATTTTTAAATTTCTTTTTATTATTATTCGTCCTTTGCACATGAAAACGACCAAGGCATTATTCAACTTGAGTAGTAGCTTTGACATCAGCCGAATTTGGTTTCAACTGAGGGAGAGTTTCTCAACACAGCTGCCTCACTCTCTCTCGTCCTTCTCTTTTTCATCCAATGGCAAGGCTTAGTCAAGATGACCGGAAATAGATCAGGATGCAAAAAGATGACCAGCAGCGTTTTCCGTGTCTCGCTGTGCTCTTTATGCATTCCAAGTTGCAGGATCTGTCTGAATTTTCATCGTGTCAATGTCATATGGCATAGGGGGTCTCAATCTCAAGGTTTGATTTCAGAGTTTGCCTTCTCTTAGATGAGTTGCCGTCCAGGGTTAACGAGTTTCATCCACTCGGGACGCTGTTGTTTTTTTTGACGTTCAAGGTTTTTGCTGGGGTTTGAACTCCATCTACAACCTTCGAGTTGACCAAGTTTAGACAACTCTGCCACTTTTAAACTTTCTAAACAATAAGTGAAGGATGTCATCCTGTTACCCCCTGAATTAAGCACAGCATTTATACAATACATATACTGTACTCACATCATCCATGACATCCATATCCAGATTGATCTTAACCGTGGAAGGTGGAAGACTCTCTGATATGGTGGTTTCATGCACAGGGGAGGCAAATATGCTGGACAACTCTGGGTTCCACACTACTAGGCTCCCCTGGGAAGGCTCGGACACACTGAGGTCATCGGCTGTTATCTGGACATAAAAATGGAAATCATCAATACCAACAGGTGATGAGTGGGTTCTCTTTCCAACTTAATTGTGTGGAGGAAATTCTCAAGCAGTGCTGCTAAACACACTATGAGTCTGATGATAAAAGGGGGGTTACTCAGACATTCAACTGTGACAGGGAGCTAATCTTAGAGCTATTACTAGCAGAGGTCTGACTGAGAAATGCGGGGTGGAGGGTGGAGAGTCAATGGGAGTATACTGGTTTCATTTTTAATACCTTCTTTTTAATGTGACAAAACCCATATGGCATGCCTGGATGGTGCAGTCATTAGACAAAGATCACATATTGTGACTGTCTGGGGATTAATACCCTAATCTAAACCTAATTTCTACTTCAGCCCTCTCCTTACTTGCACTTGGATGTCTTTGAGGGAAGTACCCTATGGAGACCAACCAAAGATGTTACTACAGTTAGTCACATCCATGTCTGAGCCGTCATTCAATGCCCATAGGTTATCAAATAAAGAAACAACAGAGAGGTTTGCCTTACTTACTTCAGCCTTTGGTTTCTTCTCTTTCTGCATCAGTTTGGTTGTCTGTGTGAGGAAGAGACAGAGCATTGGCTTCAGGTAAAAATAGTTTTATTTTTTTTTTAACTGCAAGATAGTAACAGAGAAAATGACCACCACTAAACATAGTTAACTGAAACATTTCCAACTGTCGATCTGTAACATATCAATACACAAAGTTCTGATGGTTGAGAAAATTCTCCCAACCACTAAGAGATTTGAATGTTGAAGTGAAGATGTTGTTCATGGACTAGAAAGTGTTAAGCTTGGCAGATTTACTGGCTATGGTTATTTCCATCTTACCACAGACATTTACTACTCAACACGGGTAAACAAAACCTTTGCCATAGTTGATTTGAAAGTATCCACACATACAACTTCTGGGCTTGAATGTGTCTTTGTTGGTAAATTGAAGAAAAACATAATAAAAAGCATCATTTCTTTAGCTGGACCTCGGTAAAAAAAAAGTAATACTTACTTCAGGCACTGGTAAACATGTCGGACGCTGACGTCCATAGAGTGTAAAGTACAGGTCAGCAAGTCCGCACCGGAGGCGGCTATCATAGGAGGCGTGGCTGTGGAAGAAATAGTTAAACTTTTCTAAATCTCTTAATATATTGTATGATCCAAACAAGAGATGTCAGATGAAGAGCGTGACCATTTTTATCAACACAGCGGAGGCTAGGACTTGCTGAATAAGCTCAAAATACTAACAAGCAGGCTTGGCTAAGGCTTGCTAAGACAGCATAACACACAGATTCAACTTGTCATTGAACTAGTCAGAAATGAAAATGCATAACTGGATACATGATAATTCAGACAAGCTTACTTACCACATCATATCCCATAACTGGATACATGATAATTTAGACAAGCTAACTTACCACATCATATCCCATAACTGGACACATGATAATTCAGACAAGCTTACTTACCACATCATATCCCATAACTGGACACATGATAATTCAGACAAGCTTACTTACCACATCATATCCCATACCTGGTCACATGATAATTCAGACAAGCTTACTTACCACATCATATCCCATAACTGGTCACATGATAATGCAGACAAGCTTACTTACCACATCATATCCCACAGCCTCTCCACCAGTGGTTCAATATTTAGTGCCGATCTCTCTGAGCGTCGGAATGGTGGATTCTGGGTCAGGCAAGTTACTGTGTGGTGTCTGCGATACAGAGAAACAAGGTTGATTCAAACAGCTTGGCCTGGCTGTTGATGACCGTTAACACAGCCATGTCATATCTGACCAATGCCTAAACCAGCAATGCCGTTTCTGGTCAATAACTCAATCCTTTTTTAAAATTGCTATTTATGCCAACATATGTGTGACCTGCTGGCAGAAATCTCTTTCAGCTACAATAATAAAATGCTTCACTGTTTTGGTGAATGGTTTAATATTGGACAGGGGAACTATCAATATTCCTTTTTTGTTTGTCACACTTCAAGATATAACTAGTAAATGTTTGTGTCATCACTTTTTATTTTCTCTGTTCATCTAAAGTAATTAGGAACCTTCATTTACACCAGAGGTATCATTCATGTACACCAGAGGTATCATTCATGTACACCAGAGGTATCATTCATGTACACCAGAGGTATCATTCATGTACACCAGAGGTATCAATCATGTACACCAGAGGTATCATTCATGTACCCCAGAGGTATCATTCATGTACACCAGACATATCATTCAGGTACACCAGAGGTATCAATCATGTACACCAGAGGTGTCATTCATGTACACCAGAGGTGTCATTCATGTACACCAGAGGTATCATTCATGTACACCAGAGGTATCCAATATTGAAAGTCAAGAGTCTTATTAAAACATTTCATTAATCTAAGATGCTGCATTCCAAAATGAATCCAAGTAAATTGTCAATGGGTTAAGGCTACTTCTCAATGGTAGCATTCAACAACTGAAAGACCTGCATGCACTCTATCAACGGTAGCATTCAACAACTGAAAGACCTGCATGCACCCTATCAGTGGTAGCATTCAACAACTGAAAGACCAGCATGCACCCCATGTGATGGAATGGGGACCTCTGGTCAGTGTAGTAGATGATAATATAATAGGTAACATATGTAAAGTGGTTCCAACATACTTGAGGTAGGGATCTTGTTCTTTCTCTATGTAATCCAGCACCCACTGAAGATGTTCACCGGTTACATCCCCTAAATAGATTAACAAGATGATAAAAACAATGAATCAAATAATTGAGGGGCAGACTCCTCGGGGTGGAGGGTGCACAAAATATTACATGATCCCCCTTCCCCCTCCCCCATTCCTTACACCCCACTGTACATGGGAAGCTGACTTCACCTCTGATAAAGTCCACCAGACAGGTGATGGCGGCCACCCTCACGTCACGAAAGATGCCCCTCTGTGCGTAGTCCTTGAAGACATCCGACTCAATGGGCAAGTGCCCCAACTTCTGTAACGTTCTGATTGTGTACAAACAGCTGAGGATTTGAATGCAAAATAAAATGGCATTAAAAGAAAGTATCAATGGTGTCAAGCCATTTCTTGACACTTAAATTATGTGTCTCTTGATTATCTTGGATAATCCCAAAGGCCAGACGGTAAAGTATGTGTTTCTGGATAACCTGAGATTATCTTACAGTCCAGACATAAACTAATTAAAATAGCAACTAATGGCTGAACCCGTAGGAAATATTATTTTTTCAAAATCTAAGTATAACAGACTACAAATGAATCCAATGTTTATAGGATGGGTCAGTTACCTTTTGGTAACATTGTGTCAAAGTAGGATTTCCAATGCATTCAGATGACAACATTCTTTATGTCCATCAACTCTACAATATTTTTTACGTCATTTTTCATTAGATATTTTGTCTTCTGCCTTTGAAAACCCTTATCTGTGTCACGCCTGGCCTGTCACAGGTACTGTAGATTGCTGACTTCTGGTTTACACAACCTAAAAGGCATCAATTTGTCTATGTCTTGTAGCAAGGCATCAGTTTCTCTATGCTGACTTCTAAATATGACAGATGAATGAACCCAATGCTTTCAGTACCTGACAGTGACGTTGTACTTGTAGCAAGGCATCAGTTTCTCTATGCTTACTTCTAAATATGACAGATGAATGAACCCCATGCTTTCAGTACCTGACAGTGACGTTGTACTTGTAGCAAGGCATCAGTTTCTCTATGCTTACTTCTAAATATGACAGATGAATGAACCCAATGCTTTCAGTACCTGACAGTGACGTTGTACTTGTAGCAAGGCATCAGTTTCTCTATGTTGAGACATCTGACCACCTCCTCCACCACAAGTTTCATGTTTTCTGATAATGTTGCCGCAGTAACCACTTGCCTGGTTTGGGATGGGACAGAAGAAATACCAGATATTATTGGATGGGACAGAAGAAATACCAGACATTATTGGATGGGACTGAAGAAATACCAGACATTATTGGATGGGACTGAAGAAATACCAGACATTATTGGATGGGACAGAAGAAATACCAGACATTATTGGATGGGACAGAAGAAATATCAGACATTATTGGATGGGACTGAAGAAATACCAGACATTATTGGATGGGACAGAAGAAATACCAGACATTATTGGATGGGACAGAAGAAATATCAGACATTATTGGATGGGACAGAAGAAATATCAGACATTATTGGATGGGACAGAAGAAATATCAGACATTATTGGATGGGACAGAAGAAATACCAGACATTATTGGATGGGACTGAAGAAATATCAGACATTATTGGATGGGACAGAAGAAATACCAGACATCATTGGATGGGACAGAAGAAATACCAGACATTATTGGATGGGACAGAAGAAATACCAGACATTATTGGATGGGACTGAAGAAATATCAGACATTATTGGATGGGACAGAAGAAATACCAGACATCATTGGACGAGCAAATTCAAATTAAAGAACCTCTAAAAACAAAGTTTTTCCTATTAATCCTTGATAAAATGGAATATTGAGCAATGGGGGGTGGGGCTGAAAATTTGACAAAACATGCATGCAAGTAAGGCACTTTGTAAGAATCCCAATTAATGCTCCCCCCCCTCCCCTCCCCAGCTCACAACCGCACATTTTTTTTAAAGCCCCTGAACAATAACATTATTCTAATGAACCACCCGCTTTTACCCAGCAGATTTTTTGCAACAACTATTTCAGAAAAAAATATTTTAAATGCACCAAATGGACTTGCAATATTTTTTTTAAAGATCTCATTTAGCGCAGTTATTGGGAATTTCATTGTGTGAAATCAGTGTCATCATATTTCCTTCATCTTCCCCTTGAAAAACAGAAAAAAATGACTTTTGAGGGTTGGGACAGTTTTGTTTATATATCCCTCTGACCTGGCCTTGTCAGCGTACCACCTTCCAGGATGGGTGACAAGTTGTTAGAATAATAAGATGCCAGACCAACGTCTGCAGCGCACATTTGGTCTACATTTAAGCCACGCCAAATGAATCGGTATAATACTGGTTGTATTCCCTTACAGTTAAGAAAGACCCTTAGAAACAAGATGAGCATATAGCTAAGTACTAGATATGGCAAATTAGCCAAGTGGGTCAATTAGCCGTCCGAAGATTTTGCCGATCAGCCACTAACAAAAGCGAAGTTAATATAAAGAATTTTTTTTTTTTAATGTTTGAATCTTTGTTTAACTTAAAAGGAATTTGAAACAAAGGGAAAAAAAGTTGTTGCTTTGTAGGGGTGTGCCGGAATCCGGTTCCGCCGGATTTTACACTATCCGGTGAAATCCGGTTCCGCCGGATTTACATGTATCCGGAACAACCGGAATCCGGAATATACCGGATTTCGGAATTTGCCAGATTTTGTGACTCACCGGATCATAATCTGAAATAAAAGTAATTCTCTTTCCCGAATTCCACACGATCACGATACATTAATAGATTGTTTCGAGTGTTGAGCTTGTTTAATGTTTAATATTCCGAACATACCAGAGGCTAGAGTCAGCACCGCTAATAGTGGCCAATAGTGTAGGGACTTTGATAAGAAAATTTAAACTTTTTGTAAAAATAAACCAATGGCATAGTTGAAAAGAGGTAATTTTTTAAAGAATTATAACACCAAAATCATATTTTTAGCTGTTGTAGTTTTAAAGTTATGAATTTTTAAAGTACGACTTGGTTTGTCATTTTTTAACATGGACTGCATCTCCACATTCTGTGATCTCATTCCGCCAATCCCGTCATGCGCAATGACTATATAGTTTATATAAGGCAACGCATTCCCTGCCTTATCACTAAAATACTGTTTAGACTTAGTTTAAACTTTCAACTTTGGCACATGAATAATTAATTAAAGCTTTCCCTGACCAATGGTTTAATAGTTTTTGCACACGGCAAACTCTTATGAATGAAACTCTGAGGTAGTACTACGATACAGTTATGCAAGTGGCTGTGAATGGTTGCCAATGACAACGTGTTGCACACGGTAAATTCTGATCATTTATAATATGGATTCTACCGGGTTGTTAAAGCTCAAATTAAAACATTCCAGTTTAAATGTCTTTAAAATGCATTCTGAAACACAAGTTATCAATTATTTTGATGTAAATAGTGATAATAAATTAATATTTCCTAAGTATCTGCAACTTCCGCCATTAAAAAGGGGAGCGTGGCCAACCCCATGGCGAAATTAGGTTGAGCGAGCTGCATGACCTGCTGCGAACGCGTAGAAACATGGCGTCTCTTGTAAGACACTTATCCAAATGGAACGGAACTCAAATATATATCGAAAGTACTAATTTAATAATAAATAGACACACACATCGGAAAATTAAAAACTCGGATTTTTTGGCGCCGATTGCGAATTCCCATACACAAAAAGTAGTAGTCTATCTTGACTTACCGAAGTATCTACCAATAGTACCAAAATCCGGATTATTCCGGAATCCGGATTATTCCGGAATCCGAATCCGGAGTTTTTTTGCATAAGGAAATCCGGATCCGGCACACCCCTATTGCTTTGCTTATAATCTAACTAAATTCAATATTTTCAAAGAACTTAGGGCTTGTGTTACAGACTGCTGTCTGTCACATACAAAGCTCACATACCCTGTGATGAGTGATACATTGGTCACTGCTGGTGTAATGCTGGCAGATAGTGCCTCGACTAACGCAGCTCTGTAGTAATTGTCTGACCACTGAAAGTATACAAAAATCATTTGCCTTCATAAGAGTACTTTTTTTTAAAAATGTATTATGAACAATGAGCTACAACAATTTTGCCAGATGACATATATTTTTGATCATATAACATGTGCCTCATAAGAACACCATTTTTTTTTTTTTTTATGTTGAGGAATAGGTCAAAAGTGTATGTGTCATAGGCAAAATTTCATTGAAGTAACAAATAATTATTTTTTTTTAAAATACTTCAGTGGAGACTCCCATCAAAAGTTAAAAAAAAAAATTTTGCCAGATGATATATATTTTTGATCATATAACATGTGCCTCATAAAAAAACCATTTTTTTTTTTTTTTATGTTGAGGAATAGGTCAAAAGTGTATGTGTCATAGGCAAAATTTCATTGAAGTAGCAAATAATTATTTTTTTTTAAAATACTTCAGTGGAGACTCCCATCAAAAGGTAAAAAAAAAATCAACACTTCTAGCTCTTATGTTTATAGAGGATAAATGGACACACAATATTTATAATAACAAAACGATTTTTTTTTTAAGAATCCTTTAAAACATGACTTATTTCGGCAATAATTTGAAATCATCCATGGATGGATAGGCATCAACCTATGTTTTAATCAGCAGACCATCCATGGATGGATAGGCATCAACCTATGTTTTAGTAAGCAGGTGACCCACCTTGTTCCTGGAGTTGTCATTGTATTTGAAGAGGTCCAGGAGGAATTTAGTGATCTCATTGAGACACAGGTTGTGAATGTCCCTCAGTCTGGCCATGGCCTGGGGCATAGTCTGAGGTGGACAGTAGTGTACTAAGTCATTCAGATTGCAACTAATTATACAGTTATATAAATGATATTAGTTTATGAAGTATGGTATATAAATATAGTATAGAAATGTATGAAGTAATTGATATATCAATGATATTTAAGATATAGTAATTGATTAATTACTTTAATAACTTGTAATTGAATTCTACATAACTGATAGACAAATCATAATATATGAGGGACTTTGTTCAAGCAGTGTGAAGTAAATAAATATTATATAAATATATAAAGATATATTTAGGTTTGAAAAAATAAACAGAACAATTAAAAGGATTTTTGGGTTAAATGCCTTCTTTAGCAAACAAAAGAAAACAAGAATAATGATGACAGTTGGGCTTACCTGTGGCAGGTAATAATGATAGTTGTGCTTACCTTCAGCAGGTAATAGTGATGGAAGTTAGAAAAGTTGTTCTGTCTGACAATGGCAGGGCAGGAGTGAGAACCAAACATTTTACGGAAAATGGCGATCATGGCCGGTGGGCCTGTCCAGGTCCCCACCATCAAATTGGCAATCTGCAAAAACAAGGTTAGTCAAACTTTTTAGCACGAATTAGATGAATTGCCATTGATGGAATCACGGCAAAGGAAATGAGCAAAACAAAGTTTGGGAAAACCTGACAAAAAGACGCAACATTGCAAGTGTCTACAATGCAGCTAAGTATTTATTTTTATTTGATATTGTTTTCACTGTTGTTTGTTCGCTGAAGAAGGCTTCTTAATGACAGGTTCTTTGTTTTGTTGCGTTCTTTTTTCAGGTTTTCCCAAACTTTGTTTTCGCTCATTTCCTTTTACCGAACCTGACTGCCATGGAATTACAGCACTTGTAGTAAGTTTTAGTGCTTTGTGACCGAAGGAATCACAGATCAAAGCATAATGAAGTTCCTAGTCTGGCAAGCACATACTTTAGAGAAATAGAACAAAGTTCCTAGTCTAGTAAGCACCTACTTTTGCCAGGCAGTAGCAGGCATCTTGTCGAACCCTGTAGTAGCACTCTTCATTCTCTATAGTGTCTGTGAGAGCGTAACGTGACGATGGGGTAGGAAATCTGCCCAGAGCTTCAATGGCCTGATGGAATGGCAGAATAGATTAGTTAGTACATATATTCATTGCTCATTATCTAATAGACATAAAAAATGCTAAGAGGAAATAATCTCCATAGACATTAATAATACTTAGATCCCATACAAAAAAGCAAATATATAATTAATAAAGGTTTACAGAAGCCGGTAGCCTGGACTTACAGAAGTCAGCAGCCTAGATTTACAGAGGCCAGGTAGCCTGGACTTACAGAAGCCAGCAGACTAGATTTACAGAGGCCAGGTAGCCTGGACTTACAGAAGTCGGTACTGACAACATTTTACTTGTCAAGATTCAAGTACTTGAGTTACCTCAAACTGGGCCACAATGCACCTCTCAAACCTCAGCTGGTACTGCCACATGTAATCTGGCTGCTCGAAGCTGACAGTCCTCAAAAGATGCATGTCAGGGTCCAAACGTAGCCACAACACTGGTGAGTCGGCACTGCAAGAGGATATAGGTGGCAGACTTTAAACCATGTCCCTGAACATCCAAGAGATTCTTAAACATAACTTCACAAGCAGTAATCCAGATTTTAAATCTGTGAGGTCTTTATTTTAAACATTAATATCTAATAATTAACTTATGTTGTCAGTGTGGTTAGCTTATGGGTTAGGCTGTGGGGTTTATTTAAGATCAATTTTTTTTAGAGGGGTGGGGTGTTAAATTTCATAAAAAAAGAAAAAGAGAAAAGGTACTCAGTACAATTTATTCAGAAAAAAAATTGCATACAAAATTTAGTAAAACAATGAGTAAAACATATACATCATAATCTGTGATTTTAAAAAAAGTACTCAGTACAATATAGAGGGGGAAAAAGTACTCACTCCATTGCACTCAAGTCCATGTCGACTTCCTCTCCTGTCATGAGAGGTATTTTCTTTTTCTTGTTTCTGTAAGAAATAAAATTCAGAGAACATTTTCCTATTTAATCTTATGTTTGACAGGTTGGTAAAAATTGTTTTTTTGAACAGTAACAGTTGTATGATATGCAAATTGTGTGCCCCTGCAAATCCCAGCATCAAAGAGCTTGCAAGAAAATGTTTCTCTAGGTACATGTATTGTACATTACTAGCCACTTTCCATGGGAATATTGTAATTAATTTTCAATCTTCATATTATTCCCTAAAAATTTATTTTATAAAATGTATATTCTCATAAACCTAGACTTACTTATCATATGAAATTTCATTCTGTATTGGTCAAATTCTCCCAAAAATGCTGATAATCATAAAACTTAGCATAAATGACAGAAATCCTAACTCAAGATTCTCACTAACCTTCTACTCTTGGAGTGACACGTAATCTCAAACTTGGTCTTGTTCTCCTCAATCTTAAACTGGTGGTTGAATGATCCATCCAGCTCTTGGATTGTAACATTCAGGGCACCCTTAACAAATTAAATGGAATAATGGCATGAAAGGACAGCTCTTGGGTTGTAACATTCAGGGCACCCTTAACAAATTAAATGGAATAATGGCATGAAAGGACAGCTCTTGGGTTGTTACATTCGGGCATGGGTGCCACTCACTAAAACCTGTAAACCCTGAAATCCCTTTCGAAAAATTTCTTGAAACCTGAAACTTCATTTACAAATTTTTCAAACCCTGAAACCTTAGAAAACTCATAAAATTCCTCCACTGTGGAAAGTAACTTGACACAACAAGAAGCAAGGGGCTTGCAAATGAAAGCCAGAGGCTTACAAACAAAAGCAAGAGGTCACAAAACATGTTCTATTTATAGCCAACCCGCTTCTCGCTGAATAGGCTTTCGCGCGCTCTTACATACTGATTTTTTTTTTTAAAACCCAGAATCCGTATTTGAATAAACTGAATTGGCGAATCCAGAGCTGACAAATATTTAGCCTCACTTAACCGGAAGTCCGGGATAATCCTGAAAAGTGGCACCCCTGCATTCAGGGCACTCTTAACAAAATAAATGGAATCGTGACATGAGAGGAGCTGAACATTTATCTTTCAGTATTATTATGCATGTTGGTACAATATGTCTTATAACTGTAATATGTAAGAAGGAAGTGCAAACATGTCTATTTTTCTCAAGGATCATTAATATTCCTTGGAGTTGAATGTTACAGGATTGAATTTGTCTTTAATTTTCCTCTACACTACCAATACAAACTGCACGGCCATATTCTTGAGCAAGTTTCCTCCGTAAAGTACCTGGGTGTTACCATTCAAAGAGAGGTCCGCTGGGACGAGCATATTAACAATGTATGTAACCAAGCAAACCAAGCCTTGGGGTTCTTAAGGCGAAATCTAAAGATTGGCAACTCCTGTGTGAAAGAAAGAGCATATAAAGCCTTTATCCGTCCGATTTTAGATTATGCATCTTCAGTCTGGGACCCATTTACCCAGAAGAGCATTGACAGGTTGGAGGCGGTCCAGCGACGAGCAGCACGCTTTGTCCTAAACCGCTACAGGAATACCTCTAGTGTTGGCAGCATGCTAGAAACACTAGGCTGGTCACCATTGGAGAAACGACGACGACAATCCAGGCTCTCCATGATGTACAAGATAAATAATGGGCTGGTCCACTGTTCCAGTATTAAACAGAAACTCGTCCCTCTCCCCCATAGACAGCGACGAGGCCATGACAGGCAATTCAGGCTCATACCAGCAAGAAGCCAGTATAGGAGCTGCTCATTCCTGCCCAAGACAATCAGGGACTGGAACCATCTTTCAAAAGGAACAGTTGAGGCGACAACACTAGACACATTTGTGTCTATTGCCTCAAGCCTTCAAACCCCTAGTGCATAATTTCCTCATCACCACCAGTAACAGAAACATTGCAAATCCCATCTACATGCATAGGAGCCAAAATGATCAATAAATTGATCGTGGGCCCTTAAGATATAGAAGAAGAAGAAGAATATATAGAAATTAAAAAATGCAAGAGTTACAATTCCGTTACACATCAGAGTGTCCTCCCCTAGTTAAGGAATTGTAGTTGATTTAACACAATTAGCCTAACATTAATATGACACTAGAGCATAAAATTGGCATACCACATATTTCAGTGCTCCTGGTGCGTTGAGGTCCTGTCGTATCTCCAACTCAACTACATTACGCTTCCTGTTGAACACAAAGCTGCCTGTGAACCTAGCACACCCTCCCTGGTATCTTGATCAGGTTGTTAAGAAAACATTTCATCATTCTAGGTTAATTGACTTGAACATTAAAAGATAAGGAGAGAGGAAACCAAACTAAATTTTTCCATTCTTGAGGGAGGTGATTGTAGATGTGAAAAGAATTATCTTCATGAATCTTTTTTTTTTAGTTGGATATTTCATTTTAAAGATATATTAGTCATTATTTTAAGCTAAGATGTTAGGTTATAAAAAAAAATATTATATTTTAAGGAAAAAATTAATACTAACTAGTTCCAAGTTGTATGTTTATTACAATAAATTTATCTTCACTGTGTCATTTGTTAGGCTCTTAGAAAAACTCTTTTTCTTAAGAAAAGCAAATAAACCAAATAATTTTATTCCACACAACCCTAAGAACTATTTTTAGACTCTGCACACTGTTCCTGTAATTAAATGATTGGTTTTGACAGCCCCACCCCTTTTTTCTTCACTCAGTTGTGTATAATTATGTTGACAATGTCCATTTGAAAGAAGTAATCCAAGGATACACCCACTGGTCAATAAATGGCTCTATGTCTTTTCCAGTCACAGTGTAGATAATCTTGAGAAACTGTCAGATGATAACATCAAGACAAGCATGAAAATATAATGGACAAATATTCAACACAAAATATTGAGTGCCTCACAGTGAACACTTGGCTTCTAATGTAGAGAAGTACTAATGAAGACCACTGACATAAGACTGAATATGATTTATAATAAGGCTTATTTAAGCCACTGCCATCAGACTGATCATTTCCTGATTGATGGTGGAACCCATGGACATAGTCACTATTCAAGTTGTTGTAAAAAGTGTTATGTGTTAATTCATGTGATCAAAACAGCTCATGCTGTTATGGGAAAATCTGAAGATAAAAAAAAATTTTATGTTTTGTTTCATATACTTCTTTTCCCTACCCTATTTCATACTTCCAACTTTTCAAACATATCACAGTGGCACCAAGACCCCCACCCCTTCGCTTACTATACTTATTACTCACAGATGAGGTAGACACCAACATGTTGGTCCAACTGTTGAAACCAAATGACTGCTGGCTGGCATTGTAGGCCAGGGACAAAAGTTTGTTCAGTACCTGAAAGTTTCAACAAATTAAGAAAAGATTACAAAATAATGAGATAATACAAGCCAAATGCATGATACAAGCTTCATATTATTATCCTTTTACAGATTTCCTTGCAAATATATAACGGCACAGCTCTGATTTACTAATTAATGATTAAATGTGAATTCATTAGTCAAGATTAAAGTAATTTAATTATTTCTGATGATCCAAATTCTATTATATTGTAAAGTACCAGTCTCCAGATGATCCAAATTCTATTACATGGTAAAGTATCAGTTTTCAGATTATCCTTATTCTATTACACGGTAACATACCAGTTTTCAGCTGATCCCAATTTACTATACTGTAATGTAACAGTTTGACTACTTCCATATTTAAACATGAGTATTATTAACAAACAGCAATCTGTTCATTCGTTGATATACCTGCAGTAGCAGCTCTGTTCCTATTCTAATTTCCAACATCCTCATGACCAGCCGAGCCTTCTTGCTGAAGATTTCAATGTACCGGGGGGACAGGGTGTGTGGAGACTGTATGGAGAAGGGGTGATTGCTGTCACGTTTGGCAGGGTCCAACACCACGTATCCAACCTGCTGTTCGTACTCACTGACTTCGAGCAGGTCCTGTCAAAGAAATGCTGTTTTAGTAGTACTTTCAGTGGGTACTCTTAAAGGAAATAGAATGACAAATAATTTAAGCAGGTTCATTAAATAGAAATGCAATTAAAAATACTTCCTCATGAATCTAATAGGTTTAAGATCAAAGTGTGTCAATACCAAACACAAGTAATAAATATTCAAATATCTATAACAAAATAACAAGAGAGTAGTTACTACAAAAACAAAGAATACATGTTGAACAATAGCTTGAAGATCTGTTAAGCATTCAAACAGAAAAGCAATAAATATTATGAAATATTGATGGCTATATATTTTTTTGTAATGCTTTCATATTATCATTAGGTCTATATATCGTTCAGTAGGTTAAGTTGATGGCTATATATTTTTTGTAATGTTTTCATATTCTCAATGGTCTAGATAACTTTCAGTAAATTTAGAAAAACAACAAAATTTCATTCCTGACTTTCCCGCACTTACCCTCATGACCCAGTTTCTGTACTCATTGTTCCCGAAGGTTCTTTTGCTGAACAAATAAGAGAGATAACCAGTTATGCCTTTGGTCAGCCAGGCATCTGCCCAGGACTCCATCGCGATGAAGCTTCCAAAGAATTGCTGTGCTACGGCTGTTGCCATCAGCTGTCTCGAGGCCATGGTCTGGTCTATTATGTTTGGAGGGTGCAGTAGGTTGGTGCTGAAAGAAGAAAATAGGTCAGGTTTATTTTTTTTTTACATGATAAAAGAAATTAGCAGTAAAGCAAGGATATATAATGCATAATTCTCAAATATTCTGGTTGATGTCAAATATTTGGGCTTGTCTAAGGTCTTATGATTCTGGCGACTGTTGAGATGGGTGTAATCCTTGTCACACAACAGACTAGTTTGATTCAGCCAACACTAAAGCTTCATGATACATAAGGCGTTTATTTCTGACAACATTACAACATTAATCTGGTTCAAAGTTAAGTTGCGACATGAATCCATATGTAGCACAATGTTCTACTCAGCAAAACATCTCGCAGCGAATCTATATAAAAAAGACATGTCTCGCTGTCGCTTGCCCTATCTCACACACTAACTCAAAGTTCCTAGTTCGCTCTAAGTCTCAGAACATACTACCACCCCACTCAAAAAGTTGCCTCCCCTTTTATAACCCCAAAATTCCATGCAATAGTGACATGAAAATCGTTCACGCTCGCTCACAAGCCCCATTTGTCACAAAAATCAAAACACACACATTCTCTCTGATTTCATGACCTTGACTATAATAGCTAAAATTTAAATACATGTAGAGGGATACAATGCATAAAAATAACTATGACCAACAATAAATATGGTTAAATTAGCTGACCCCATAAGTTTTAGGTGTATTGTGACTGAAGGAATCACAGCACCTTGATTAAGTTTTAGATGTGTTGTGATTGAAAATAGCTTGGTTAAATCAGCCAAATGGTCCGCCATACCTCAGAATGCTCATGGTGGAATAGGTGGCCACCTCACAGTAGGCTTCATCAACAAACACTTGCTTGTAGTACGAGTACGGGTAGCGGCTGGACATCAACTCTTCATAAAACTCAAAAGCCTGAGATCACAAGAGTGATTTAACTCTTAATTATAATAAAACAAAAAACCAGTTGGTAATGAAATACTCAAACTTCAAGGGGATATTATATATCTACAGTAATTTGACCAATAGAAAGCTGGAAATGAGGTTGACTACCAAACAGAACTCACCTGATGTATGTAGCTGGTTGTATGTTTCAAGACTGGCATGAGCTTGGGCAGACAAAAGTGGGTCACTTCATGCATCTTTGGGTCCACCAAGATCTCGAACGGTCTTTTTACAAAAAAGACAAACCAATAAATAATAATGAACCTATCTATCAGATTAAAAACTAAAATGCACAAACCTATAAGTCATAATTATACAGAAACGAGCTCAATCATTCTTAGAAGCATAAGGAGTTAAGTGATTATGAGCAGGGTGATTGTGCCTGAAAATTCAAATAACAGAGAGTCATAAGGAGAAAGAGAACAGGATGTGGATATGTCATTTATCTATTAAGAGACTTGAGCATAGAATAAGCATAGACTATAGCAGGAGACAACATGTTACCAAATGAATGCATCACAACTTTTCAGCACTAAAGTGATCAGGATGAATCATTTACCCGACAGCCAGAGCAATATTAGGTGCCGCCACCGGACTGGACAGGAAGTAATGGTAGGTTTTCTCCAAGACATCTTCTGTAAATTCAACGCTGACGAGGTCCCCACATGACACCGCTGTCATATCACGGTCCACTGTCACCTCAATCTTCCAGGTGCACGGCTCAGAGAAAGAGTCCACACAGGGAAACCACATTCTGACAAAGGATAAGGGGTAATAATTAATTTTTTTACAAAGCTCAAAATTCAATCAGGCATTTAGCCGAGCATCTATTTTAAACACAATGACAACGTTGGCTGACCTTGAGAAATTCTCCACAGAGTATGTGAACATGTGAGCGCTCCTCTCGGCCATCGTGCCTGGCATGTCTGGAACAACAAAATGGACCCCTCCTTTGGCATCCTTCAAGCCAAACTCAACACACACTTGGAAACTTGACAATGCTGGAGTTGAAAATCATTTTAAATTTGAGGTGTCTTTTGTGAAAAATGTTAGAGAATAATTAAATTTTTTAAAAATCTTTCCAGAGAATTTTATAGTCAGGTGGTCAACATATTTTTCCTGATGTTCAGTGTTCAAGCATATTAAGTATTTTATACAATAGATACAAAACTGCCCTTTTTAAAGATTATAACTAATCACTGTGTTGTTTGTTGCTTGCTGAATACTTGGAGAACAACCAACCTGATATAGCCGGCAAGATTTCTTTAGGCAATGTGATAATCAACTCTCCGTTGCCTTGGTCTGAGTCAACCGCCGTAAGGGCATTTCTCTGACATTTTTGGAAGTAGTCGATGTTGCGCCTGACAAAAGAGTTAATTTACTATCAATCGATGCACTTGCAGTTCATTTCTCAGTAATTCCCCATTCATTTCTTAGTAAGCTTTTAATTACCAGACAAAAATGTGAAAACACCCTAAGCGGTTTATTTTAAGCTTTTAAAATTCTTCAATATTTATTTATTTATTTATTTAGGCATTTTTTATATAGCGCTTACCTTAAAGCTCTAAGCGCTTTACAATTATTAAAAACATGTAAACTAAGTAAAATAAAAATGAGACACTAGGATAGTAACTACTATACTATAGAAACAATTAAAATGGCTATATAATGAGGACACTTTGGCACGTTTTGGCGTATACTACAGGAACAGAAAATGAGGCAGGGCGAGATAAATAAAATATCAGATAAAGTTATAAGTATTAAAAGAAGTGTACTCACTTGACAGGATTCCCCTGGCAAATATTGAGAGTTGGGTCAAAGTAACTGAACTCTGCATCCCAACGTTTGTCAATGTTGACACGATAAACGACTGTTTTGTTAAGGTAATAATGAAAAGGTTATAAAATAAAGATGACAAGATAGACTTGATGTTAAAAGGCTGATCAGACAAGCAAATTTATCAGGAAATTCTCAATAAAAATCTTTAAATAAACATATACTTTGATTAATCTAAGTCCGACATCTTAAAGGATACTGCATTGTTTGCTGTTGAGTCTGATCTCTGTCAGATCAGGCACAGTGGGCCAAATGGTCAGCTCAACATAACCCTACAAACAAAAACAAAAAGAGCTGGAGTTTAAAGTCTCTAGCTTATCTGGTAGTCACTTTCATTTTATACTTGACTATTTCAACACAAACACACTCACTGCAACAGCAGACACAAGTTAAGTGAAATAAAAGCTATACAAATATTTACACTGACTGCTTGGTTTTTCAGGCCACTGATTTGTGTTATTTTGTTATGTCGTTAATTACATTTACTTACCACTAATGATTTATTTTCAAAGTTAATTCCATTAATGCAAAGAATCTGATGAGCTGCAAAGGATTCAAATATAACATTGTATTTTAGCAATAAATCTAAAATGAATTCATGTATTTGTCAACAACAAAGTTTAGGAAACTTTAGCATTTTATATGTCATTCTGAATTGTGAAACAAAAAAAACAAAAAGAAAAAACACAGTATCATGGCATCACAGAATTAAGCCAACTTGAAACATAGCCATTATTGATATAATGCTCTGATACTGTCCCAAATAGGGTTGAACAAATAGACTAACGGTTCGATAAATGTCTGATTCCAAAATAAATACTGTAAAATCTCAAGTGAGGCTGTTTGCAGATGACTGTCTTGTCTACAGAGAGATAAATGGCTATGATGACCACAACCACCTCCAAGTGGATTTGAAGTGCCTTATGAATTGGGCAGACAAATGGGGCATGAAATTTAACGAAACCAAATGCTACACTAGAGCATCTCAAGAAAATACCATCAACCTATATGTACTCTCTAAACAAGACCATTCTCCAACAAGTATTAAATAATCAGACCTTTGGAACTCTCTTCTTGAATAATCTAAAATGGTCACCCATATAAACAACATTTTTTAAAAAGTCATTGGTCACCCCTATTAACAAAATTTTTAAAAAAAAGCCAACTCCACAATTGGTCTCATTCGAAGAAATCTGAGCCACTGCCCAGCATCCTGCAAACGAAAAGCCTATCTCGCATTCGTCCATCCGCTACTAGAATATGGTGCGATAATCTGGGACCCATACCTAAAGCAAGACGTGGACTGGACAAAATGGAGCGATTACAACGCAATGCAGAGCACTTCATCACAAGTGACTACAAATCCACCACTCCTGGCTTCGTCACTGACCTCTTATAAAGATTTGACATCCCCTCCCTCAAAGACAGACGAGAAAAGCTCTGTCTAACATTTCTCTATAAAGTGGTCACTGAGCTAGTGCCGGCCATTCCAGCTAATACATGTCTGACCCCGCAGAAGCCAGGTCGTTCAATCAGAGCCAAACGCTCAGTAAACACTGACTTCACCTCTGACAACTCCACGAGCAGTTACATCATAAACTTGTGTCTTGTGTGTTTTAAGTTTAACATTTCACGTTTCAGTGGATGAAACTTAAAACATCTGAAGACTTGGTAATTTTTAATGATTTTTTTTTTGTTATGAACTAAAACTGACTTTTTTGTTTCCCTTTTATGATTTGTCAAATTGTGCTTCAGCTAATTTTTGTATGACATGCCCGTCGGATGAAAATCTGCTGCACTAGTTGTCCAGTCGCTGGATGTGTGAAAGTGAAGTGCCTTCAGCCTTCAAAATAGCCTTTGCCTTTATTTAAGTTTAAGAAATTATTGCTCAATCAAATTCAAACTGCACTAAAATCTTCAGTTTTAATTTTTACACCCACAGTACACTAACCCCTTACTGTCACTAGAAGCGGTGAAACTTTAAAATAAAAATCATGGATTTATGGACCTCTCTACATTCACTAACTTAACTAAAAAGTTAACTAAACATGCAAAATCTAACAATGCTATTGAATTTGTTTTAAACATTGTTTACTAGTAATGTATGGGGTTTTTAATTTAAATATTTCTTATCAAATTAAAAACCTTTGGAAACTTACAAACTTTAAATAAACGTGAAGGTTCGGTCCTTGTTTCTTTTTTCATGACTTCATAATTCAATCAAAATTGGTTTATAGGTCATTGTCCTTACCGAAAGCAAACGGGGACAAATTTATGTTTATATACCGAAAAACATTAATTTCAATGTCAACACAAGAAATAGTTGAAAAGGTCAGGATACAAAAAAAATCCAATTAGTTAATAATCTAATTTTAATTAAATGTGTGTAAATATTTTACAGGTGCCAATCTAAGATAAAATAACACACAGAACAGAAGTTGAATGAACTGGTCATTTTGACGTAAAACATGGCAGAACACAGATGTAAAGAACCAGAGAAAAGTTACAGTCAGACCAGATAGGTAAGACGAGTGACAGGTGCAAGAATAAACTTTTAAAACTGAACTATCAGTGTCACCGATTTTTTTTCTGGTTTAAAAGATATATTTAGGAAACATCAAGGTAGTCTAATACTTAATTTAAATAATAATATATATTCAGAAAACATCTTCACACGCATTGCCATTATCAGATGAAAAATCCGTTGCAATCTGTTGCTCAGAACCATGAAATTAAATGTAAAAATACATTCTCAATAGTTTTATGACATCAGACCTGTTTACTCCCTTATGATTTTGGCAAACAGTTACAGTGTACGATTTTGAGGTGTATAGATTGTATAAACTGTGTTTATTTTTTTACTATAAATATAGAGTAAAAACAATTTTGTGATGATATTGTATGATTTTAAGAGTTTGGTGGTAAACAGGTCTGTGACATGCATCTGTTTTAATCAAATTTGTTGTTGTTTTTAATATATTTTTTATTAGTCACGGATGTGATGAAATCATATATTTGGGTAAAAGCTGTTTATTTCTTGGCTCGGTATCAAGTGAAACCTTTGCAGCAGTCTGTGTAGAAATGGGTTAATTTTAATTAAATTAATGTTTAGTCTACGACGCAGTTTTAACGCTTTTTGAAGTTGCATTCTAGTGGATCCTGACGTAGTGTAAGCATGCAGACAAACACAAATCTATGCAATAGATTTAAATGACGTAATATTGGTTCATCCTTAAATGATTGTAAAATGACCTATTTTCGAGCAATCCTCAACTCTTGTTATTGTTACTTGGAGTTAGACTAAATTACAACAATAATGTGGAATAATTTATAACCAATATTTAATGTACCATATCATTTTGTGTTTTTCTAGTGGAAAGTAAATAAACAAGCACAGATATCTGATATGTCAGGTTAGTCCTTTTTTAAAATGTATTTAAATTTAATAGTTAATTCAATATTGGCAATTAATTTTGAGACTAATTTCAATAGTCCCATTATTTATTGCCTTTATTAAATGAGGAAATTTTTATCACTTGTTATCTTGTTTATTTTAAATTCTACCATTTGTTTGACATATGAACAGTGCTATTAGACATTATAATTACTAATTTAAGAAGTAAATTTATGCAATCTGCGCATGAAGATGTTTCCCATAGGCCATCTTGGTTGTCTTGACCCGCAACCAAGGTGGAGGCAGTGTAAAAAAACACACATCTGCTAAAATGGGGAGGGGAAATGGAGAGAATGTGCTGGTTTAGCTATTTAGCTGGTTCATGCTGCTTTCCCTTAACTCTACCTTAACACACGAGTGGCTAGTTACCCACTGTCGACACTGTGGTAAGATAACTGTAAAAATGAAGAAAACATACAAAATAAGTTTTAAATCACGCAAACCCAACTTTAAGTTTCATGGAACACACTTAATTTCAGGCTCCAACTAAAAAAAAATCCAAAAGTAGTCAGAAAATCACTAAAATTCTATAACCATTCTCCAAAATGCCGGAAAATTATTATAATTAACCAACCAATGAAATTTTAATTGAAAACGTTCCATTGTCATATTAAGGAAAAGTTAACTCTAGTAAAAACACATGATTAAACTAAAGGGAGATGATACGCAGCTAAACATGCATATCCATCCATCTCTTGTCGATTCCGCTGTCCAGACTTTGCGGGGGTGCATTGATGATGTCAAGTCTTGGATGACACTCAGCAAGTTGAAGCTTAATGATGACAAAACAGAAGCACTCCTCATTTACAATCACAAATCATCCTCTACCTCAACTCTTCCCACCTCATTTCAAGTAGGTAACTCCGACATACAGTTTACACCCTCTGCTAGGAATCTTGGTTATATTCTTTCTAACAACATGTCTCTCGATAAACATATCTCTCACATTTGTCGTTCGGCATACACCGCTATCCGTCAGATCAGCTCCATCCGCCACTACCTCACAGTTAGCGCAACAAAAACTCTAGTCTGTGCTCTTGTTCTCTCTCGTCTTGACTATTGCAACTCACTTCTGTCAGGTTCACCGAAACATTTCATAGAAAAACTGCAGAAAGTTCAAAACTCTGCTGCTAGGCTTGTTCTTAAGGCAAAAAAACGCGATCACGTCACTCCACTACTCCACTCACTACATTGGCTCCCTATACAGGCACGCATTGACTACAAGCTGTCTCTTCTCTGTCACAACTTTTTCTCGGATTCCTGCCCTTCCTATCTAACTGAACTTCTTTCTGTCTAGTTTTGGCTTGGTTTAGGTCCTACCTCTCTGATAGAACGCAAATGGTCTCTGTCGATGGCTGTCTCTCCGGCAGTGCTGATTTGGTGTACGGAGTGCCACAGGGGTCCGTTTTGGGTCCGGTTCTATTCATAATGTAAACCAGGCCACTGCTCCTCTTGCTTGGGAGGCATGCTGTTGAGAACCAGTCATTTGCAGATGATACGAAGCTATACATGCATACCCATCCATCTCTTGTCGATTCCGCTGTCCAGACTTTGCGGGGGTGCATTGATGATGTCAAGTCTTGGATGACACTCAGCAAGTTGAAGCTTAATGATGACAAAACAGAAGCACTCGTCATTTACAATCACAAATCATCCTCTACCTCAACTCTTCCCACCTCATTTCAAGTAGGTAACTCCGACATACAGTTTACACCCTCTGCTAGGAATCTTGGTTATATTCTTTCTAACAACATGTCTCTCGATAAACATATCTCTCACATTTGTCGTTCGGCATACACCGCTATCCGTCAGATCAGCTCCATCCGCCACTACCTCACAGTTAGCGCAACAAAAACTCTAGTCTGTGCTCTTGTTCTCTCTCGTCTTGACTATTGCAACTCACTTCTGTCAGGTTCACCGAAACATTTCATAGAAAAACTGCAGAAAGTTCAAAACTCTGCTGCTAGGCTTGTTCTTAAGGCAAAAAAACGCGATCACGTCACTCCACTACTCCACTCACTACATTGGCTCCCTATACAGGCACGCATTGACTACAAGCTGTCTGTTCTCTGTCACAACTTTTTCTCGGATTCCTGCCCTTCCTATCTAACTGAACTTCTTTCTGTCTATTCACCCCTTCGACAACTTCGCTCCTCCACAGACTCGCGTATTCTGTCCGTTCCCAAGACACGCACTAAATTATATGGTGAACGAACTTTCTCTTTCTGTGCCCCCAAACAATGGAATTCTTTGCCACTACACATACGCAATATACCAACCACACAGGCCTTCAAAACTGCACTCAAAACACATCTATTTAAACTCTACTACCCTGACTGATTCCCCTCCTATAAAGCGATGAACGTACATGGGTTTCCTTGTAAAATTTCTGGGGTGGGTGGGTGAATATACCTCTGGTGTTGTTTTACTTATATGTTGTTTTTATTTCATTTATGTATTTTATTTTAATATCATGATTATGCCTCTTTGCTATATTTATGTACAGCATGGTGAGCCCAGCTCTAGGCTGGGGTACCGCGCTATATAAGACCACTTATTATTATTATTATTACTGTTTGAACAATTTTTTTGCCTGAATTTGAGAAAGAGGTAATTAAAATCTCTGTCAGATTTTGGCACAAGTGGAAATCATGTGGACTATTTAAGTCATGACTGATAATTTTAAACTATAAATTAAGGATATTTTCCCCCGGGATTATAAGGGCCATCACACGATTTTTAGTTTTTATCATACATATGTAACCTGAAATTGACAGTGATGTTCAGCTTTCTGTTGTGTTGGAAAGTATTCATAGAGAAGATGTCACTTTTACATATTTAATACTTTAATAGTAAGGGTGTATTATCTATAAATTTTTTAACAAATTTTTATTTCGAAAGTGTGACATACTTTAGGGGTGATAGTCTGAGATATGTACTGGAGGGGGGCAAAATTGTTTTTAAAAAAGTGAGACGTACTTTATGGATGGTCCCAAGCTATTTTATGCTTGTGACTTTACACAATTACTGGTTACCATATTTTATTTATAAAGACAAAGTCAGAGTTTTAATCTCTGGCACACACATACCTATCAGTCATCAATAATTGTCACATGTTGGAATTGTTTTGTTTTCAAACAAATCATATATTTTAAAAAATCCAAACAAAAGGTTTTCATGTGATAGGCTGTGTCACCATAAATCTTGTTATTACAATTTATGTTTGTCTCAGTGCGTCTTAAAATGGGTTAGTTTAACCCCCATTACACTGATAAAGGACTCACTATGTCACAAAATTATAAGTATCTAAATAGTGTGTCACCAACATAAAAAGTTTCAAGAGCACCGGGCTAGGCTATTGAATACTGATGGTTTAAGACTAAAGATCCCCTAACTCTAATGAGAATTCTAGTATATAGTCATTATTGTATTGTAAATGATCTGTATTTATATTCTAGAGATGTCATGAGGTACAGCTACTTACAGTGCAGTGATGCAAAATAATTACTTTAAAAAATGTACATATATATTTTTTTGCCAATATTTTCTCTCCCAACTCCATTGAACTCTCTTTCACACCTTTTTGGAGACCAAGGGCAGATCACAACTGCTGTAAATTAAATAATTTGTTTTCTCTTTATCATATTCTTCAGATGTTGAAGAGACTTTGTCTAGTTCAGCATCGGCATCCACCTCCTCATCTACAACATCAACAGACAGTTCACAGTGCAGCCCACCTTTGAGTAGCACATCTCTAGGAACATGTCAGGCAGCATCAGGGCCTTACAGAGTCAGTCATATGCGATTTCCTGTGCGTGTAGGAATATCATGGGTCAAAGGAGAAAAATTGGAGGCTATGGATTTTTCTCGTACTTGGTTTGTAAAGATTTGGATCAAATGAATGCAAAATTATGTGATGTTAGTAATACAGTGCTAGCATGCTCAAAGTTGTTCGCAAAGGGAAAAAAGCTAAGAAGATCCAAAAATTACAAAAACAATTAAAATAGGCTGAAGTCCCTGATGCAAAGTAGATTCATTCCTGCTGTTCTGTCCTACTGAAAAGTTTGAAGTTCATTTGGCTGAACTAATGCTTAAATTGGAATTTGACCTTGATATGTGTATTACTTTTTAAAATGGCTTGTCTGTTTTATTTTTTTTTTAAATCAACCTTTATTTGAATTTGATTTAATAGGTATCCCTCTAAAATAGTAGAGATTGATGAGGAACAGAAGTTGGTGCTCATACACTTTGAGGGGTGGAACCAGCGCTATGATGAGTGGGTACCTATGGACAGCGACAAGCTGCGGCCTGTCACCCGCCACTCTGAGCGAAAGGACAAGGGCGTAAAAAAGCGTAGGATTCATCCTCATCCTGTGAGTGAGCCCTCCTCCGTGAGTTACATTTATTCTATTTAAGACCGTTTCACTTGGCTGAGCAGCATGTGCGTCAGAGGTCAGAATCCCACCTCCCTCCAATTTCACCTCTGCTTTTGCTGTGTTCATTTATCTTGGTTTGTATAGACATCGCCAGGTCTGTAATATCATTTGTTTGTATTCGGTGATGCTTATATATTTGTGTATATATATATATATATATGTATTTTATTATTTTTTTATATTTTGATATATATATATATTTATATATATATATATATATATATATATATATATATATATATATATTTTTTTATATATATATATATATATTATCTATATATATATATATTATCTATATATATATATT
>CAXITT010000072.1:1293717-1330961 GCA_964033795.1 Lymnaea stagnalis
TATTATATATATATTATCTATATATATATATTATATTTATATATATATATATTTATATCTATTTATATGTATATATGTGTATATATATATTATAAAAATATATATTAGTTGCTTTTTATTTAGTTGTTACTACTCTTTTTGTGCCTTGAATGTTTTTGTTTTCCATAGGAATTCAAGTGGTACTTGATATTTTTGTAGACTTATGAAACCACTAACAGCTTATATTAATTTTTTATCAAAGTAATTTATTTAACTGATTTTGGGAGCCAATTTTTACATGTATAAAACCTTTAACAAAATGTCCAATATATTTTGAACGATAGAACCCACCAAAATGTGATATGTGCTTCCTTGGGACACACCCCTAACTCTATAACTTACATTTTGATAAAAGGAACAAAAATCTTAGTTTTGAGATTCTACCATATGGTTTTAATGTTGATTCTCAATGGTGTTGGTGACAGCCATTTTGGTACACTTTTGTTGTTATTTAGGGAGGAAATTATTTTTGAACAGCAGTGATTAATATTGAAAGATGTTTTTTTTTTTAAATTTAATCTTGATCTTATTGTAATTTCCATCTAGTTTTAATTTTTTTTTCTATCTGCATGATTATTTGTGCACGGTCATGGATAAGTCCCTTCATTTAGCAACCTTTTTAAAACATTCATATTAACACATCTGATTATAAGGGAGCTACTGTATTTAAAAAATTTTTTTACTTAAAAGATAAATGTTAATCACGATAGCATAATATCTTATCCCATTCTTGTTTGAGGATCTCATTGTGGTTGAGTGCTTCAGTGATGTTATTTGCATGTCTTACTTTTATTCACTCATATAAAAGGTTGAATAATTTCTTTCCATGTGAACTCAGGGGGGAGGGTTTGAGAGAGAGGTTAACATCTGTAAATTATATTGTTCAATTTTTATTATAGCACAAATCCCTAGTGCATAATTTCCTCATCACCACCAGTAACAGAAACATTGCAAATCCCATCTACATGCATAGGAGCCAAAATGATCAATAAATTGATCGTGGGCCCTTAAGATATAGAAGAAGAAGAAATGTTTTGCAATCCCCTGACTTATAAAGTTCATTTCACATAATACAAAGTAATGTAGCAGTTTTTCCAATTTACTCTGCTGTCTTAGCTTGTCCTTACGGATAGCTTCCCTTGATTTTTTTTTAATTTATTAGTTTTTGTGGGATAAAAATAAATTATGTGTGTTTGTATATGTGTGTGTATTATGATGTGAGTGCTGTATGTTAGATATATTAATTAGAGTGGCTTTACTGCTTCCGATTTACCCACACCTCCACCTTATATCTATTGGTTAAAATGTCATAACACATTTATTTATAAGTAACTTTACTAATTAGACTTTATTAATAGAGGACATATTTTTAGATTAAAATGTTTTTTGAAATATAGAAATTGATTTTTATTAGAAACAATTATTTTTATTGTCATTTTAATTTTTACACAATTTAAACTGTACAGTGCAGTTTTCAACATGTTATTCAATTTCATTTTTTTCCCTTTCTATAAACTATAAAAAGATCTATCGAGCCGGTGAGCAAGTACTGGCCAAGTGGACTGACTGTAAAAAGTATCCAGCTAAAGTCAGCAGGCTCTTGGAAGATGGTAAGAGTTGTTCTATCGCCGGTAGCTATATTTAAGATGCTTCAATTACTATGTTACACCATTTTTACCATAAAAGTTCTAATTTGTTAGGTTTTAATTGATAGTGCTGTGCCACCACACGCAGTTCCTTGCTTCAGTGAATAAATTGATTATGTCAAATAGAATTGAATGGTAAAATTATAGACATTTTTCATTTTAAAAAAAGCAAACAACAGGTGTCTGTGTGATTTAAATCTGAAATAATAATCTGATTTGTATACAAAGGCCGTAGATTGTTAGCTCTCCCTCACAGATCTTCTCTGTCTTCAGCCATGTGTGTTGCTGTCTGGTTCAGGGATGATCAACATTAAAAAAAATCACAATCCAAAATTTAAAAATAAAATTACCCCCCCCCCCTCCCCCTTTGACCATAAGCAACTTCACAGCTGTTTTTGTATATAGTAAAGCTTGGCCCACCTTCATATAACTAAAACTGTGTGTCTTTTAATCTATCTGTACCTTGGCCACAATCCAACCCTCTTTTGCTTACAGCATTTACAGATATCATTTCATGCTCATAACACTTTGGGGTACAGTTACTAATACAATATTGCATTGATTCTATGTACTCTACTTGCAGGTTCATATGAAGTGAATTTCTATGATGGAGTCTCCTGTCAGATTCAAGCCATGAACATACAGCCCATGCCAGAAGATATGAAAAATATGGTATGTGGTTTAATATCATGGGAATACAATTTCTTGTTGCTTTAAACTTCATTTAATTAATTGGATTGTTAACTTGTACAACTACAATGAATTGGGAGCTAACCTTACCCAGTGAGCCAAAACCTCACCCGGTTATAAAATTAAAATAAATATTTATTGTCTCAAAATACCCAGCGCTAGACTGGGTGTAAAAACTGCACTCGGCTGAGGCCTAATTAATATGCTCACAGCTGGAGGCATATTACTATTGAACAATTACTGCACTCGGCTCAGCCCTAATTAATCTGCTCACAGCTGGAGGCATATTACTATTGAACAATTACTGCACTCGGCTCAGCCCTAATTAATCTGCTCACAGCTGGAGGCATATTACTATTGAACAATTACTGCACTCGGCTCAGTCCTAATTAATCTGCTCACAGCTGGAGGCATATTACTATTGAACAATTAAGTTTAGCCATAATTATTGGGATGATTTTTTGTTTCTTTTCATTTTATTTTCTTTACCTTTTTTTCAGAAGCTTTTATCGATGAAATCACCTCCATCACTCAAGCCAAAAATCTCTTTCAAGAATATTAAAGTCACTTTACCAGGTTTAAACTTTTGCTGATGAATTTATTTATCACATTTTCTCAACACGTGTTTATGACCTGTTGTCACCTGTCTATGTTTTCATACCTTGTCCACATCTGCACATGTATATAAAACATGTCCTCCATTACAAACATTGATAATGGCATCCAGTGGTCAAATGGGTTGAGTTCTCAATGTTTCCCTTCATTTATTGTAAAAATGTATTGGTACAATTTGAGTTTTGTTGTGCGTCTGAAACATAGATTAACATAGAAACCATTCTCACCTAGTGAGATAGTGTGGCAGGCAGTATCCCTGGGTGCTTGCTCACCTTTCAGGGGTGTCCAATTTTAGTTATAAAAAATTATATAAAGTAAACATAATATATATATAATAAATATTTTGAAGCATTTAATTTAAAAAGAATGTACATGACATACTTGGGAGATAAATAGTGGACTGATAGATGGGATTCAGGAGATAAAGTGTGAACTGATAGATGGGATTCAGGAGATAATGAGTGAACTGATAGATGGGATTCAGGAGATAATGAGTGGATTGATAGATGGGATTCAGGAGATAATGAGTGAACTGATAGATGGGATTCAGTAATGAGAAATAAACATATACGCTAATGGTTGCACCCAAGCTCTTCTCTTGGTAGTACTAAGTGTGAGATAAAGTATTTAACATTACCCTTTTTTTTTCTTCTTCTTGTTCATGGGTAAAGTTGTTTTTTGCCTATAGGGCCTTTGTCCAACATATTAAATGTATAATTTAACCCCATGGACTGGTACATTGTTTCTCTGTTAATGTTTGAATTCATTATTTGACTTGTCACAGAGAGCATCACAAGGAAAGTTGAACAGAGCCAGGAAAAGAAACAATTTACACCAGATAAACCAGGGCATACCATTAACAAGACACCATCAACTCCCAAGCTGCCCATCAAAAGGTAAATACATTAAGACTTTCTGCGTTGGGTGTTTTTCTTGGTTCATCAAGTAAGTGTTCTAGGACAGTGGTTCTCAACCTTCCTAATGCTGTGACCGTTTAATGCAGTTCCTGATATTTTGGCGACCTCCAACCACAAAATTATTTTTGTTGCTACTTCACAACTGTAGAGTATATTTGTTTTCCGATGATCTTAGGCAACCCCTGGGAAAGGGTTGTTCGGCACCGCACCCCCTTCCCCATGGGGTTGAGAACCGCTGTTCTAGGAACTATTCCTCAAATAGACATTCTAGGAATTATTTGTCAAGTAGATGATCTAGGAACTATTCATCTTGTAGACAGTCTGGGAACTATTCATCAAGTAGACACTCTAGAAACTAACTATATCAGAGGAAGATGTATTAAGTGGGGATAATCCCAAGAACTAAAACTAAGACCATCGGGGAACGCTCCTTCTGCTTCCATGGGCCCACGTTCTGGAACCAGCTCCCCTTCCATATACGTCATAGTGAAACCTCGTCCATTTTCAAAAAGTCCCTTAAAACTCATCTGTTTAGGTCCGCCTATGACCTGTGATGCACCCTCCTTGCCCTACCTAATTTTCTGTTTCGGTTTAATCCTGAAGTGTCAAAGTGTCCTCTTTTTATAGCCATTTTCATTGTTTCTATAGAATAGTAGTTACTATCCTAGTGTCTCATTTGTTTTTACTTAGTTTACATGTTTTAATAATTTTAAAGCGCTTAGAGCTTTATGATAAGCGCTATATAAAAATGCCTAAATAAATAAATAAAATAATTGTATATTATCCAATATATAGATGAGCAATAAATTAATTTTTCAGAATTTTTTTTGTTGAAAACTTATTTATGGTAAACAATTAAAAAATAGAATCAGATAAAAATCAAATTCTCTTATTTACTTTCTGACCTTTCTGTGTTTACAGGGAGAACGAGAGGGAAAACCCATTTCCTGAAAAAATGCAGCAATCTCCACTAAAGATCAAAAAGTTTAAAAGGGCCTCTACTTCCATTGAGGTGAGTGGAGACAAACACATTCTTTGAAATGTTGTAATGCAAAAGCAAATTTTTCATTTGTAAGGGTTGACTGCATTCTCTGTTGTTTTTTTTAAAGATATTTAGATAAGATAAGATAATTTTATTGATCCAAACTAATGGAAATGTTTTTTGATTGCATTGTACATTTTCAGCACATATATAAAACAATTTGAACACAAGACATCTTCATTAAATTATTTCCCTAGTGAAAAAAAACAGCCATTCAGTGAACTCTCATAGTCATATCAGGGACTTATTAATTCTCATTTAGTTTTGTGACAAACACATGTTTGTGGGGGGGGGGGGGGGGGGGAGAGACAGTTTTTTAATATACATCTTCCATGCCCTCAGTGTGAGGCAACACTAACTACTGTGTCCGAGTCCGAATGTCTGAAACTCTTTGGGTCAACACCTGACATGGCCACAGCCGCCACGGTCATCACCAACACAGCACCCGGCCCTCCTCCAGCTGAACATGTCCCATCCAAGAAGATGGTCATGTCAAAAGCTTCCCAGGCCGGGGAGTCTCAGCCGGTCACACCTGAGGCCACAGTATCAAGTCCAGGGGAGCAAACAGTGGCCAAACAAGCCGCTGGAACTAACACAAGTAGGTCTGCTTTTAACTCGGGTCAATCCTTGACGACCTTAGACATTTTATCAATGGGAACCCCAGCCAAAGGGAAGCAACTCCACATTTACTGTATACAGGTTTATAAAAAGAACATAAATCAAATCTATTTAGTAACGTGAAATAAATTGATTCACATTCACAATTGATTCCTTGATTTGTTTTATTACATTTGTAGTAGTTTACTACCCATGATCATAGCAGAAGAAGCACTTGACCACCCATGATCATAGCAATGTAAAAACTACAAGTTACTCAACTAAACATGATCATAGCAATGTAAAAATAAATCTGTTGTTAAAATATTGAATACTCCTAGCTTGATGGATAAAATTTGTACAAAATGGAAGTATTCTCCCTAGGTCTCATCTATTAGACTTTAATTTAAATGGCGAGATTTTCACCCTATATAGCAAAGTGTAAACATATTAGTGGTGAGATTTGGCCAGTAAGGGGTTGAAACAGTACTGGCCAGATTCGTCCTTTACAGGGTTGAATGGGTAAATGATTTACTAATGCAACAATCACCCTTGAAATTAGATTAAATAGAATGGATGTCAAAGAAGTTTATACACAGTAGCAGTTGATTTTGTGCACAGTGTAGGCATTTATATACACATTGTAGGCATACATTGCAGAGTGTATGTATATATGTGCATAGTGTAGGCAACCCTGGGAAAGGGTTGTTTGGCACCCCCCTCCCCATACTTTTACACATTACACACACGTGTACACAGTTTAGGCATGCATGTACACAGTTTAGGGATACATTTAGACAGTGTAGGCATACTTGTGCAGTGTAGGCATACTTGTGCACATTACAGGCACACATACTCTGTAGGCATACATGTACACAGTACAGTCACATACTCAGTGTAGGCATACTTGTGCACATTACAGAGACACATACACAGTGTAGGCATACATGTACACAGTACAGACACTCAGCAGGGGTGCCACTTTTCCGGGTTATCCCGGAATTCCGGATTCGTGAGGCTAAATATTTTTCAGTTCCGGATTCGCGAGTTTTTATATTCTCTATTTCCGGATTCGCCAGTTCAATTTATTCAAATACGGATTCTGTCTGTTTTTTTTTTAAAGAATCAACGTGCAACAGAATTCGCGAAAAACCAGGAAAATTCCTTGAAAATGGACGTTAATCGCCGATCTCGTCTATTTTTAGCCTTTCTGTTGACAGAGAGCTAGTGGTTTCCCCTTGCGCATGCGCTTTACACTACGCGTTTCGAGTACCGTACTACTTCGATAGACCAGAAATATTTATTTTCTGTTCACGTCGGCGATCAAGAGATATTTGAAGTGTTTGGGTAAGCAAAGTGTAAAATTTAGTAAATATCTTTTTAATTTAGTTTTTAATTGTTGGGTAACCATTATCATAAAAAGAAAACTACTCGTCCGAGCGCTGTCTAACAAGACTAAGCTTAGCGTACTTTGTTATGTAGCTTTACCGTACTTTGTTATGTAGCTTTACCGTATGCAGGCGACTTGTATTTTTTTTTATTAGAAGAGCTAGGCGGCGTTTAACTTTTTTTAAAAGACTTCTTAAGTTCACTTTTTACTTAATTACGGAGTAAGCCTTCTCATTTTAAATAGGCTAATATGATTAAGTTATTTTTATCCGTTCTGTAGAGAGCCTGACATAACTGTATTTATTAGTTATGCACTCCCGTGTTCTGACTCTGGGTATACTTTACGGTAATTTGTAATTCTACTATTACTAGTATTCATAATGCTCTGTATTACCGTAGCAGTAGTGCCGTAGTTAAATACTGGTATAATATAGTCGATATTATTATTATGTATGCCTTACTATAAACTATAAATCTAATGAGATAATATATTTTATTTTGTTTCACTATTAAGGATCTTGGCTCAATAAAAATATGTAATGCCCAACAGTTAACAGTTCCTTTAACTTTAAAGAACTGATGGTCATTACAGTTACAGTACAGTACAGCAATTAGCAATCATGATTGAATAAGCCATCAATGAATACTATGCTGGAAATATTGATATCATGTATTCAAGGGGAAAATGTCTGAGTCAATCATCTTTATCACCCATCTTAGGTGTCCACTTTTGTAACTTCTAGGGAGATAGTATAGACACTAAAGTGTGTTGATTCAAACTATCCATTTTCATCATAAAGAAGACAACATTAACTCCATATATGAAAAGATACTTTCCACTTGTGGTAGCTATACTTTTGTTCTAAAATGCCCAGATAACTCATTGCAAAAGTTGACTTTTCAAGTCTAAGTAAATTGAAAAATTGCTATTGCTGTAAATTTAATAAATACTAATAAATGTTTACATGTATACACCTTAATTGCTTAATTTTGTTCATTTGTGATGTATCTCAATGTTTTATTTGATAATTTCATGCTTGTTTTTATATTAATCAACAAAACGCCGCATTGCGATAATCAGGAATTTTGAGTTTCATTAAGTTTCAGGGATTGAAAAATTTGTAAATGAAGTTTCAGGTTTCAAGAAATTTTTAGAAAGGGATTTCAGGGTTCACAGCTTTCAGTGAGTGGCACCCCTGACACTCAGTGTAGGCATACTTGTGCACATTACAGACACATATACTCAGTGTAGGCATACATTTACACAGTACAGATACATACTCAGTGTAGGCATACTTGTGCACATTACAGACACTCATACACAGTGTAGGCATGCATGTACACAGTACAGCCACATGCACACATAGTTTACACTGTTATTTGTGTTCCTTATCCATGTTTATGAATAAAATGAAGTTGTTTGAATGATTGTGATCCTATCTGGCACAACAAGAAACATGAAAGTTTCAAGTATGATAATTGTCAAGTCTGAATTTGATCAACCCATGTAGTTTTGGCTCCAATTAAAATCACTGTTTTGACAAGTTTTTCTAGATTGGGATTTGTTGATCTAATGTTTTCACACACTCCTTGACCTACGTGGTACAAGATAGTTACTCAATTTGTTACATTGTGAGACATGGTCAGGAGAATAGTCAAATGATCTGCCAAGTTTGTTTAAGATTAAGTGTTAAATTTGAGAGATCTTTTTATACTGTTTATAAAAAAAATTTCAATCTCTTTAGCACAAGTATAATGAGAAAAGAAACTGGATTAGTTGTAATTGTTCTATTTATTGGATTTATTTACAGCCCCGCAGATGCGGCCAGGGCGATCTGGTCGCAAAAGGAAGAAACGGTCATTCTCAGACATGAAACTGCCGCCCAAACAAAAGTCCAAACCTAAATCTGATGCTCCGGTTCAGAGGTTAACAATTAAACCACCTTTGGGTATGACAGAGAGAGCAAGATCACTGGACTCGGCCACCACAATAGGTAGGAATTTTGACTCGAATAAGATATTTTAGCACAGGTTTCTCCAAACTCAAGGGACCTTGACCTATTTGCAGGGTTAAGAATACACCTCTTTTTATGTGGCTCATCAATATATGAAGTAATAAAAAATAATTTAATTCAAGATTCCAGTAATACTCAAGTGATATATTCTCTCATAGTTGTCTCCTTCACTCATAATGTGCTGAGACAATTATTCTTCTACAAAAGCCATCTTTTTTTTTGTTTTTAATGACAGTCCAAATATAAATACTTTTAAAATTGTACTTTTTCTTATTTTCCAGCCTCCCCTCCCGTGACCCCATCTCCTATTGTCCCATCTCCCATCACCCCCATCCCCATCATCCCTCCCCAAAAGTTCATCCCGGCCAAGGCTTTCATAGTTGAGGAAGACCACAACCCTTTCAAGTGTCCCCACGAGGGGTGCAACAAGGCCTTTCGTAAAGCGGGTCTGCTGACCTCCCACATAAAGTACTACCACACAGAAACCGAGTCCACAACGCCAGCAGCAGCTGCAACGTCCTCAACAGAGACGGCTACGTCATCACCAATTATCACCACATCATCATCAGTACAGTCACCCAGCACCACAACAGCAATTAGGAGGAGAAGAAAGAAGACCAACAGTGTGTGTAGGTTGACTTCAGTGCTATTCTTTTTACAAGAGGAATTTTGCTTCAAAAACATATTGTATTTCTTGTTTCTTTCAAATATATTTTAAAAAATTAGAAATATTTTTTAAATTCTGCTATCTGCGAAATTAACTCACCAAAAAGTTTTTTTAAAAATATATTGATTTTTTTGCATTAAAAATCAATGATATCTGAGTTTTCTGTCATTGTGTAACAGGTTCTACAGACTCAGACATCTCCATTGGCTCCAGAGGGAAGGCATCTGGCAAACGACAACGCCACGATTCAGAGATCTCTATCACCACTGCCAGTCCAGATCTGGTCAGCAGGGATTTGTGGGCAGGTTAGTGGAGGACTACAGAGCAGTATTTTAAGATTTTGATAAGAAGACAAAAACGGAACATGTGCTGGATCAACAGTAAGAAAGTCATTTCCTCTCTCTCATCACTCATATATCATATGTGTAAGAGGCTCACACCATGGTTCTAACATTCTGATATTTCATGTTAATTCATGTTCATTAATACAGTACCATTATTGTACATATTTAAATCATGTTCATTGTTCGCAATGGGGGGAGGGGGGGTTTCCATATTTTTATTTAATATTTCATCCTGTACACCCTTGGACACCCCCCCCCTTTAAACCCCATACATGTTTATGCTCTCCCCTCCATACATCCCCTATATTTTGGACACACACCACCCCTTTTAAACCCCAAATATGTTTATGCTCTCTCTCCTCTATACATCTCATATATTTTGGACACACAAACCCCCTTCAACCCTCTTTTTCCATGTATATATAAATCTAATGACTAATTATTTTAAAGTTTTAAATTTTTAGGCTGTAAAATATAAAAATCAATTTTATTAAGCAATGAAAATCAAATGACGCTCTTCCTCCCCAAGATGCATACATAAACAAAAAGTCCTGATATTATTTTAACAGCTGTTGTTCAAAAGTTTGTATATTTCTTCTATCTCATATATTCTTTCTGTCCATTCACCCCTTCGACAGCTTCGTTTCTCTGCAGACACGCGTATTCTGTCCGTTCCCAAGACACAGTAAAACATATGGTGAACGATCTTTCTCTTTCTGCGCCCCCAAACAATGGAATTCTTTGCCACTACACATACGCAATATACCAACCACCCAGGCCTTCAAAACTGCACTCAAAACATATCTTTTTAAATTATACTACCCTGAGTGATTCCCCTCCTCTGACCGATAAACGATCTTACTGGCTGCCGTCCATGGTTTGCCTTGTAAAATTTATGTTGTGGGGTGGGTGAATATACATTGCTGTTCTTTATTTCATAAATGTATTTTATTTTAATATCATGATTATGTCTCTTTTGATAAAATTTTTATGTACAGCGCGGTGAGCCCAGCCCTAGGCTGGGGTACCGCGCTATATAAGACCTCTTATTATTATTATTATTATCAAGGAAATGATTTTGTTGTCATTGATTAGATGTGAAGCCCCAAGACAATATCCCTGATGAATCTGTTAGTGTGGACACAGAGGAGGAAGATGTGGAGTCTGACATTGTCAACTGTGTTTGTGGTCTTAGAGAGACAAATGGTCTGATGATACAGGTAACTGTGTGGGTCTGGTCTTAGAGACACAAATGGTCTGATGATACAGGTAACTTTGTGTGTCTGGTCTTAGAGAGACAAATGGTCTGATGATACAGGTAACTTTGTGTGTCTGGTCTTAGAGAGACAAATGGTCTGATGATACAGGTAACTTTGTGTGTCTGGTCTTAGAGAGACAAATGGTCTGATGATACAGGTAACTTTGTGTGTCTGGTCTTAGAGAGACAAATGGTCTGATGATACAGGTAACTTTGTGTGTCTGGTCTTAGAGAGACAAATGGTCTGATGATAAAGGTAACTGTGTGTGTCTGGTCTAAGAGAGACAAATGGTCTGATGATACAGGTAACTGTGTGTGTCTGGTCTTAGAGAGACAAATGGTCTGCTGAGACAGGTAACTGTGTCTAGTCTCATGGAGATAGATGGTCTGATGATACCAAAAAATGTTTTAAAACAAATAGTTTTTTAACCGACACAATTTAATCGGCCGATTTTCTCTTCCCAAACTGTGTCAGCCGATAAAATCGACTAAAGAATAAGTTACAGTCCAATATTTTACACCAAGTAAAACTACTTCCTTTTATAAATAAATGAACTTCCGTTTTTCGCTCTTCTTTGTCCTTTTTTTAAATTTGGAGTTATTTATTACAACGATCTTAATCAAGCAGAGTAGATTTTCGCAAAGTGGATGAGGCCATAGCTGGACCATCTGGCTTAGAAAATAAATCAGTTAGGAATCTTTTTGATGATTCTTTTTAGTTAATGACTCAAGTGATTCGGAAGATGATTTTTAAATCACACACAAAGACATTGATAATTCTGATTATTTTTCTAGTGGGTCAGAAAGCGAAAGTTCTGACAATTTAGACCTAGGCCAAGAAGGAGTAGGTCATGCCACAACAATAGGACTCGTTCAAAACTATGTTGCAGATGATTTTGTACCACCAAAAAATAATTGGATGTTGTTCTAAATACGTTTTCTTATATTTCATTTTATGGATTAAATATTTATATAGCAGCTTTTTAAATTTTATCTGTTTCTTGCTATTTAGTAATGTTTATATTGTTTATGTCATACTTGGTTACTTGAACGTAATTATAGGTATCAGAAGATTTTGTTTAAAATCTATTAATAACTAAAACATATAAAAATAATCCATTTTCTGAAAAATAAATAAAAATGCTATCACATTATATAACCATTATAATAAAATGCCTTAAAAAAAATGTGGTTTGAGATACTTGAAAAGAAACATTTACAAAATTATAAAAGATCATTAAAAAATAGCCAGTATGGTTCCCCACTCATTCTAATTTCAATAAATAAATACTTTATTGGGTCTAGCTATAGTCTTGCCTGTGACAAATCACATTTTTCAAAGGCACCCAAAAAGTTCTAAACAATTGCCTGCACAGCACAGACACATACAATGGACAGTTCGTGGGTTAAAGTTACATAATACTTTTTTAAAATATTGGGGGGGGGGGGGGGGGGGTGGGGGGGCGCAAGTAATTCAGATGTGTTTAAAATATTCTGGGGCTTCTTGACTTTGTGTCATCTAAAATAATTGATTGACCCCCTTGACTTACGGCCATGATTTTGTTACAGTGTGACATCTGCATGTGCTGGCAACATTTCACATGTATGGACATACACAACACAGGGGTGCCACCCAACAACTATGTTTGTCTGATCTGTAAGAACGCACCAGGTACCACTGAGGGTTCTTTACCTCTTTTATAACCACATAGTTTATTCCTAGCTGCTAGTGTTAATACTAGAAAATTTATTAAAATGTTTCTCCTTCTGGCTACTTCATGAGGATGGAAACATTTACAATTATGATTCCAGGATATTTTAAATAGTTAAGCCATAAACGTAATATGGACATTAACGGCCACTGCCCCTGAATTAATGTATATACAAAAGTGATGATTACATGTTTCAGGTGTCCGCGACAGTTGCAGGTACTTTTATGATCTGGGCTGGGAGAAAAGGGGGGAATTGCCGACCTTCTCCTTTGTCCCCGAAGCACCAGCAGAACACCTAAGGTCCATTGCGTGTGAATGTAATGATCTCTCCGGTGCATTACAAAAAATAAAGGCAGCTCTTCACTCCACAAGGAGGCAGATAAAAATTTCTAAGTGAGTTCTAATACAGACTACGTGCAATAAAAAATTTCTAATAGTTGAATATTATCTTTAGTTTAGTCAATTAATTTTGAAAGCTTTATTTAGATTCTTAGATATGTTCAAATTTGGATACAAAGAAACTTGAAATTTCTAATTTCTTTTTATTTCAGACATATAGCTTGTATTACAAATTAACATATGACATGGGTCACAACCAGGGATAAAAGATTTTTATGTTGAACTATAGATTGAAATGATTTAGGATGTCATAAGCAACCTGATAGCTAATTAAGGTTTCAAAGTGTTTGACAGATCTGTTAGCCAAAATCATATTATTGTAAACTTTATATTATCTAAAAACCCAAAATTTTCTGTTATTACAGGGAGGAAGGAGACCCTGAGTTTCAGCTGTGGCAGACAGACTGGGATAACTGGACCAAGCCAGATGAGGATTTAGCACTCACGCCTCGATCTGTGGATCCTGACCCCTCTCCGACCCCTTCCACATTTCTCTTTCCGTCAGCACCTACCTCAAGCCTGCGGACAGCGACCGACTGCACATCCTCAACTCCTGCCATATCATCTAAGACTACACCTCAGTCCCAGCCCTCTTTTGCCGACACATCAACCATACTCACCTGCTCTTCTCACACAGTATCAGCCCCCCGCTCAAACCATGCAACAATAGAAGTGGCCTCGACATTGCCATCCCCATCAATCCCAACCCGGGCTTCTGCACTGGACTCGTCACATTGTGCCGGTGTCAGCCCACCAACAGGAACCCTACCCATGTCACCGCCCGCATCAGCAACAACTTTACTAGTACCGCTTACCCCATCTGTCGGGAGGTGTGGTGCTCTACATTCCATCCAAGGGAAGGCAGACAAGTTGATCCGAGATCTATTTCCCGGACCAAGCGGGGATGCAGATAATTCTTTAAAAGCTGCAGGGGAGTTAACTTGCGCTACAAAATCTGAGGTTGACAAAAGTCTTGTCACAAAGACAGAAAAGGAGCATCAAAACCAGCACAAAACCTCTTCAAACTCCACAACGGCAACTGAAGGAAACACCATGGCAACAGAAGGCAATACAACAAAAAGTGAGATGACTGCCTCGAACATATCAACTTTAACATTGCCCTTTCCTGTTCCTGAAAAACAAAAGACACTAATCAGTGAAGGTGGAGGGGATTTTTCCAAAATTTCAACATTTCATCATTCAACACCCACCACGGCAACCCTTAAAGAAACACCCACTGCCAAGTTGGACACTACGACTGCCCTGAAATCTGCAGAGGGTGTTGCTGACAATTGCAACGCAAGCAGATCACGAACGGAAGGCTCATCTCTCTCTCCTACACAAACTCAATCGGAAAATGAGGAGGACTTTCTGTGTGATCCTCCCAGGCACATGGGTCAACTGTTTGTTGACGTGAATGGCCTCAAGAACCCTTCAGTTGGATACAGTGACGACCAAGATAATGATGTAAGTGTCTTAACAAATCCTATGTCTTAGTGTAACAAGAAGTGTCTTAACTCCCGGGGGCTGCAGCTAAATGCACCATTCAGGGGTTTCGACAGATGCTTTCAAATGTGTCCTGTCCCGTAGTGACATATCTCTCTCATTTTTATTTATTTAAAAGTTTTTATCTTGTTTCACTTTCACAACTATGTGTGCTTTTAGCAAGGTGTGTCTATATCTATCATGTGTAGATCCAAGGTACCAAAATTAGATTTTTTAGTCAATAATTATTAGCTTGCAATTAATGTTGAATTTTTATTAAACCTTATTCATTCCTTAATAAAGGTATCCTAAATTCGTTAATTTTACCTTATGCTTACCAGCTTCAAAAAATATTTTTTTTATGTAAATCAATTGTAAAACGAAGCTACTTCTCTTTGTTCAGAAATTTAAATGAAGTACTGAAGTAGAGGTGCCATCAGGAATGAGTTTACTAATCCTTAACTAACTTAACCTATCCCTTAGTATATTAACCTATGCTCCATCAGCTTATTCCATTCAAGGAGCTTTCTGGTAACAATATGATTTGGTGCAAATTTATTTTAATATATTAGAAATGTTGCACAAGAAAGTTTTTTTCATTTTTTGTAAAGGAAGGGAGAGTAGCAGTCAGGGGAAATTACCAAAGATGTATGTCTTGGGTTTTATGTGTATAATTTGATTGTTTTAACCACTAAATTCACTTTCAATGTTCAATGTTACAAGTTGGTTTTTTATTGAAAGTCCTTATGATACTTTGTAAAGTTGTGCCACTTTGATCTTGATACCACTTCTGGTGGTTGAAACTAGTTAGTGCCTGGTTTTATTGATTCCCACAATACAAGTAGCAGCAGATTTGGATTGTTTGTTGGTCTAGAAGCTATTGTTGATTATTGTTTGGCTATATGCTGTTTTTTTATTGTTGTTTGTCTAGATGCGATTGTCTATTGTTTGGCTACTTGCTATTGTTGATTAATGTTTCGCTAGACGCTGTTGTTGATAATTGTTTGACAAGAGGCTCTTGCTGATTATTCTTTAGCTAGAGGCTATTGTTGATTATTGTTTTACTAGAGGCTATTGTTGATTATTGTTTAGCTAGAGGATATTGTTGATTATTGTTTGCCTAGAGGCTATTGTTGATTAGTGCTTGGGTTTTTCTTACTTTTCTTACTATCTAATATGGCTTTGCTTTTTTACTTATCAATACTAGGACTGGGGATAAGTAACACATTACCCCTTGTTGGGATTTTGTTTTGGGGGGGATGTGGACATGGGTTATTAAATTGATTCCACATATTTATCCGTCTGTTGAGTATTGAACCCTGGACCATGTGAATAATACCCTAATGTTGTGCAAGCTCTGTCCCACCAATACTAATGAATGAGATGTTTTAATACTTATGTCAACAGCGACATATCATAAGTCTAATCCCCATTAAGTAAATATCCCTCATCTATGACAGACTGACTTATCATGTGTCTGGTCACCATTAGGTAATATATCCCTCGTCTATGACAGATTGACACAGTGACTCATCATAAGTCTAATCCCCATGAAGTAATATATCCCTCATCTATGACAGACTGACGCAGTGATTTGTCATGTATCTGGTCCCCATGTAGTAATATATCCCTTTTCTATGACAGACTGACACAGTGACTCATCATGTGTCTGGTCCCCATGAAGTAATATATCCCTTGTCCATGACAGACTGACACAGTGACTCATCATGTGTCTGGTCCCCATGTAGTAATATATTCCTTGTCTATGACAGACTTACTAAGTGACCCATAATGGATCTGATCCCCATTAAGTAATATATCCCTCATCTATGACAGACTGACACATCATGTGTCTGGTCCCCATGAAGTAATATATCCCTTGTCTATGACAAACTGACACAGTGACTCATCATATGTCTGATCCCCATTAAGTAATATATCCCTTGTCTATGGCAGACTGACACAGTGATTCATCATGTGTCTGGTCCCCATGAAGTAATATATCCCTCGTCTATGACAGACTGACACAGTGACTCATCATGCATCTGTTCCCAATGAAGTCATATATCTGGGTTTTTTTTATTCCAGACTGACACAGCCGAAGAGTCTGTAGATCCTTACAAGAACTGTGAACATAATTTGCTGGTTCATGTGGCCAAAGTTCATCAGGATATTGAGAAACAATTGGAGATCTTGGAACAGCAGATCAATGGTCAGTTAGCTTGATTTATTTCAGCTTTAAAGAGATTAATTAAAACAAAGTTTAATGTAAGAAACCTGCCCCGGTCACCAATTTCATTCACCATTTTGCCCATTCTTCCAACCATGCCATCCATTCATATCACCCATCCCATCCACCAATGCCATCCATAAATATCATACATCACATCCACCCATGACATCCATTCATATCATCCATCCCATCCACCCATGTCATCCATTCATATCATCCATCCCATCCACCCATGTCATCCATTCATATCATCCACCCATGTCATCCATTCATATCATCCATCACATCCACCCATGTCATCCATTGATATCATCCATCCCATCCACCAATAGCATCCATTCATATCATCCATCCCATCCACCCATGTCATCCATTCATATCATCCATCCACCCATGTCATCCATTCATATCATCCATCCCATCCACCCATGTCATCCATTCATATCCTCCATCCCATCCACCCATGTCATCTATTCATATCATCCACCCAAGCAACTAAGCAAAATTTATTAATAATAATTGTAGTTGAAATGGATTGATATTATTATGGAAATAATAAGTATTTTTATTTTTTCTTGTAAATTTACATTGTAACGATTTTTTCAACAACAAAAAATACTTTTAAAGGTATTGTTCATTTATAATCCTACAACGTAGGCCTATACTTTTAATATCTTAGTTACCTGTGTTTCAATCCATAAATATTTTTTCCAACTGATGAAAATTAGGCTGGATTTTTTACAGATGCATTATATTTTGAACACATGGTAGAAGTAATTGAAATAATCAAATTTTACTATGGCATGGATTCTTGATTGAACACTATCGTTCACTCTTCGGCTTGTACTGTTTTTCGTATGGTTGCTAATGTCTGATAGCCTAATGATAAAGTTTCCGAGCCTATCCGCCCTTCCCCCCCAAATTTTCCAGCCCTTCCCCCCCTCCCCCCCCCCCCCCACCATTTAATAAACCTGGATGTAATTTGTAAATCTTCAATTTAAACAAAAAGAGAGAGAATTTAATTTTTTTTAAAATTATTAACTTTTTAACAATACACAATACCGGTAATATTAACTTTAATATCAGAAGAGTTTTTATTTATTTCATGAGTGGATTTAAAAATTAAAACCAGAAAAGAAAATTAAAACAATTAATTAATTTTTTGCCTTGTTACTTTAAAAATTATTTTGCTTTATTTTCACTTTAATTTTATCACATATTGTTGCGTTTTTTCGAAAAATATATTAAAATTTTCCCCCAGTTAAGATTTCCCAAGGTTTTGCCTGATTTTCAAAATTATTCCCCAGATCCCAAGGGGGGTCGTGAATTCCCAAGGTGTGGTAGCCCTGCATCCATCCCATCCACCCATGTCATCCATTCATATCATCCATCCACCAATGCCATCCATAAATATCCATCCCATCCACCCATGTCATCCATTCATATCATCCATCCCATCCATCCATGTCATTCATTCATATTATCCATATCATCCACCCATGTCTTCCATTCATATCATCCATCCCATCCACACAATACAACATCCATTCATATCATCCATCTCATCCACCCATGTCATCCATTCATATCATCCATCCCATTCACCTATGTCATCCATCCTGTAGAATGATGAAATTTCCATAATTTTTTGTAAAGCTTAATCTCCATACCACACTACAATCATATTCATAACATTGTTAACTTAAAGCATGTTCATGCTATTGCAGTACTTGTGAAAAACTGGCATTAGAGAACGTATATTGAATCAATTTTCCGACAGTGTCATTCGATTATAATTATAAACTTTATGCTAATTTCTTTTTCAGACCTGGAGACAGCTGAACACAGCAATCCCACAATCCAGCTCTCTGAAGAGAATGTACTCAATGATGTCCCAGCACTGAAGAAATCCTTGGGAAAACTGGTCAGGAATCTCATCAAAGTTCAGCACCTTTGTATTCACAGCTGATGTAATCTTGCCCTCAGTTCATTTTCATGTTCTTACTCCAATATTACTGACCTATTTCAAAATGATATATTCTTTATCACCAACCCCTTTTTCAAAATAACCAAAAGTCCATTCAAATTTGGATTTAAATTAATTAATTTTTATGTGCAGTAGAATGTTTTAGAAATATCCTTTAGTTTATAGTAGATAATCAGGAAATCCTTTTGAAGTATAAGATTTAAAATTATATCATTACTACTCAAAGTGGTGACCTCCATCACCTAGTCCACAGAAGATTAAAAAATTTCAAAAGATAGGACAATATCAACAATCAAATAGAGGACGGGTCTGTCATTAAGTTTGGAAAATTCCTGCCAGTCAGTCTGGCTAAAAAGATTGAGAATTGCTAAGTTATATTAGGTGGATAAAGCAGCCGATCTCAAAATTTAATACAGTCTATATTTGCATTCATATCTGTTTTAATACGAGTGGGTTAAATTGACCCTATAGGATGTCCGGAAAGATCATTTCTTTTCCCTGGTTGTTGTAATTGTTAGAGAATATTCTGAACACCACACTTTCATTTACTGTGGCCTTGATGTCCAGTCTGTTTTATATATTTGGTAATGTACATGGCCTCCTTCATTCAACAGTCTGCCAACTGATTTGCTGTAATTTCACTGTGCCATTTCATATTTGTTTTCACTGCCATGCAAGCCGGATGAAGTTTTTTAAAATTCAATATCTCTCTCCCTTCTGACTCCTGTACAGCTAAGCTCTGCATTTCATGTTACAATCTTTGTCATGCATAAGTTGATAAAGATTGATATTTCCAAGTTTTAAATTTTCAATCTTCTGTCTGTGTTACAAATTCTCAAATCATTGAATTCATTTTATGAGTTGCTGTTTTTCTCACTTAAAATCATGTTATCTCCCCTTGGTAGCCACACTTTCAATTCTTGGTCCACTCTAACAAAACTGAAGAGTTATCTCATCTTTTTTATTATTATGTTATCTGTAATGTTTTTTATTTAGATAAGTACATGTTTTTTATCCGTAATTATGTTAAATTTTAGATGAGTACAGGATGGAAACAAGTTCTCTTATTTAATTACATAGCTAATGCATTTATCACACTCCAAAATTTTATGTACAAAATCTGTTGTTGTTTTTTTTCAGTATCAGGTATAAAATGTAAGCATCAGTCAGGAATCCTTGGGGGCATTTCAAACATACTAAAACCTGTTCACTTTATTTAATACAGTCTTCTGTTTCATGGAACTGTCCCACTTGTGTATGTTAGTTGTGACAGACCAATTTGTTCATGTACACACACAATTATTTGTTCACTATTCTATAAGGGTGTTATAGGCATTGTTGTATTACTGTATAAAAAAGTTATTGGAAAAAGGATAATGTTACTGCCGAATTCATAATAAAACTTGTCATCACTTTCATAACCTTGTTGTTTTATCTTCTAAGTGACACCTGTAATGTTGTTGATGTCATCTAAGTGACACCTGCAATGTTGTTGATGTCATCTAAGTGACACCTGTAATGTTAAATTCATCATCTGACATCTGCAATGTTGTTGTTTTCATCTAAGTGACACCTGTAGTCCTGTTAATTAAATCTCAAAATACCTCAATTAAACAGTTATCTCAATCGACCAACTCAAAAAACAAGAAGGCCATCCACTGCCTTTATAGAGTATTTATTAATTAATATAATTTCTCAAGATGGATTTCATGCAAGTTTGATGTTATAACTTGATAAAGTGTCTAACATGAGCAGTGAACCATTTAATCTTCTTATTTGTATTATCTGTTTCCTTAATTATTTAGCTCACCAAAAAGCCCCTTTTTAATGACAATTTTAATGAAATGTTATAATATATTCAAATGATGAAAGAAGGCGCATATAGTACTGTACAACAAAAGGAGCATAGAGTACTGTACAACAAAACAAGAGCATAGAGTACTGTACAACAAAACAAGAGCATAGAGTACTGTACAACAAAACAAGAGCATAGAGTACTGTACAACAAAACAAGCGCATAGAGCACTGTACAACAAAACGAGAGCATAGACTTCTGTACAACAAAACAAGAGCATAGAGTACTGTACAACAAAACAAGAGCATAGACTACTGTACAGCAAAACAAGAGCATACAGTACTGTAAAACAATACAAGAGTGTATAGTACTGTACAACAAAATGAGCATAACCAAAAAACTGTTTTTTTTTCATTGTTTATTGCATAATTTTTTTTATTACTATCACAGTGAACAGCAGTTTTCCACTCATTGAAAAGGTGGTAGGGTGATGAACTTAACATCAAATTTAATCAATAAACTAGTCAGAAAATAATTCTTTAATACAAATATTTATATAGTTTAAAAAGTAAAACATTTTTAAATTCCACTTATTTGTACATAATAATCAAAGAGTGTAAAAAGTTGCAAGGTGAGAAGCAGTTGGTCATTTCAGCAGTATGGTATACTTAAAATATGGTTCACAAATAGGACAAAACAATCATTGTCATATGTATACTGTAAAACTACTTAACGTTTGCATCCAAAAATCAGCAGCTGACCTTCCAACCCTGATAGGTTGAATAAAAGATGTCATTCAGTTCTGACAGTGATTAACAGCAATATTGAAAATCTCTGAGCAGTTTACTGTAAGTTACTGGGTGTTTTTGTTCTTGTTGTAAACCTCTCATTAGATGTATAAATTATAATAGAATTAGTGTTGTGAAATTGATATGTAAATTAATTTTTTAAGCCGATGTTGTAGCTTTGTCATTAATTTATTATTAATAATTTGCAGCAAGTGATGTGCAGTCCATCTGATATGTATAGATCAGGCAGAAAAACTACTAAAAACATGTGACCATAAAGATGTCTGATGTTAGAATAATCTCCTTCATAAAAAAAATAGAGTTAGACTTGTAAAATAATTATTTGTTCAAAACAAAAATTTTTTAAAAAGTGAGGTTTTATCATCTACTCCAAATTTAAAATTTAAAAACGCATTACACAATTCATCCATTGGTCAAATTTGAATGAATTTCTCCAGTAGATACGTAGTTGTCTCCCCTTGCATGACATCAAGGCCACCTAAGTCTATGTTTCCAGGAAATGGTTGTTGTGCATTGAAATAGAAATCCTCATCTGTATCAAAGCTCTGTAAATCTTCCAATTTTTTGTTGTTGCTGTCGTCATTATTGCTGCCTATTTCTTCGGGGCTATTATTCCTTCCAGCTGTGTCTGTTTTTATTAAATGAAAAAAAAAAAATTAGGAATGTTCATAAAGCAGTCTAAAGTTGTATTATTTTTATTAAGTTTGAAAATCTTTGTTTGAAATAGTAAGGAAAAAAATAGTAATTTGGTGAATATTGTGTTTGTTGTTATGTAAACTGATTTTTGAGTATTTTATTTTAAACAGCTTGTTTAGGGGATCTTATGAGCTTAGAATGCATGGAAAATTCACACACCATCCCCAATGGTATTTCTAATCTGCTGTTTAAATAGATTAATAAAGTCTGATTTATATAAATATAAATAAACCACTCACATGAATTCAAAAATAGTTGTTGTTTTTTTGTTGTAAATAGACTGTAAAATCTATTATAATTTCATGACTTAACTCTTCATCTATTAGTAAAAACATGCATGCAAATTTGTTCTGACTGCCTACAAAAATGAAATTATATGGAGATTGATACATTCCATTGATTAAGTATATTAATATCCCACCAAAAGGCTCATTGCCTTTGACTGTCAGCCCTATTTGCTTATTGTGAGTTGAAAACAGATGAAATGATAGGCAAAATAATTTCTTAAGAATAATATTGCTTAAAACTGTGGAAAAAATATACTAAAATAAGATACATAATTCATAAAAAAAAAAAAAGTGAAATATATTTTGATAATTGTGTAAATGTGTGAATGTATAGTCTATTGCAACAAACCAAATTACTTCTAAGTGAATTATTTTTTTTATATTTTAAACAATGTATTCATCAGCAGGTCTACTCTGTACATGCATCAATTTATGTGATGCATTCTGTGAGACTGATATATTCAAAAAAATGAATATGTGAAATATAAATCTATTTCTACATAAATTACCCATTGCTTTAGCCACCAGCAAAGAATCCTTGAGAAGTAAGTTTGCAGATCAAGATGTACACATGACATATTACAAAGTCAATAATGAATCATTAAGCATAATTATAATGATTTGAATATTGCTCTTCTGTTTTTCTTTTTTTTCTTCTAATTTTTAAAATGTTCCTTTTTTTAATAATTGCAGCAGAATTTCTCATCTATTTCTGCTATCAAATCATAAAATTTCATCATACAATTTCAGGAAGCTGGTATTGATATGCCAGTGTAACATAAAAAAAATATCAAAGAATTATTGTAGACAATAATTGTCAAGGATATTTTTGCTTTCTATTTTTCAGCACTTAACATTTGATCACATTTTGAGTGTAAATGAATTTCTACCTTCAGTTGTTGATTTGTACGTTTTAAGAACTGAATTTCCTCTGTGTGCTTCTTTTCTTCCACTTGTCTTTGTTCAGCTGCACGCTTCTCAATTTGTTCACATTTGGCTTTCAGTTCATTCACCTGTCTCTCCAGGTCCCGTTTCTCACTTTCCAGCTCCAAAATCTGGACATAAAAGATTTATTTTAAGCATTAAAACAAAATCTTTATCTACCGACATGTAAATATATAAGACAAAAAAGGAAACTCCACGCTCTAGTCATAACTATTTTATGTACTTTTCTTTTAAGTAATCCTATTTAACTCATTCCCGATGGTTGCGACTAACTGCGTCCTTTGGGGGTTTCTCCTGATGCATCCAAATGCCTCCCGGCGCATAGCGAGACACCTCTCTTATTTTTAGTTAAAAATAGCAATGAAATGTCCCGTTCCTCGAGACTTCCAGCTATGGCGTGATTTCTGCGTGATTTTAATTTAAAAACCAGAAGTTTTTATCTTGTTTCACTTTAATACTATGTGTGCTCTAGAACAGCGCGTCTATATGTAGCATGTGTTCGTCCAAGGTGCCAAAAATAGATTTTTTGGCCATTGTTCATTATTTTTTCGCTGCTAATGTTATATTTTTATTAAACCTTATTCATTTTTTTATGCATTTTTCCTTATTTGATTAACATTTATTATTTAGCAGCTTAAAAAATATTTTAAAATGTAAATCAATTTCAAAACTGAGTTGCTTCCCTTTTCTCAGGAAACTAAATTAAGTACGGAAGTTGTACTTCCGGAGGGAATGAGTTAACCTGAGAAAATATCTTTAAAAAACAAAAATATTTACTTTTGACATTCATCGCAAATTAATTTGAATTATTGTAAATCATATCATTGCACATCAAGGGCAGAATAGCACAGCAAGCTTTAAATTTATTAAATTAATGTTACATTTATGAACATGCAACCCTAAATAATACCAATTCATAAAATTAACCTTTTTTTCCATATCTGCCTTTCCCTGTTCCGCTTGGAGAGCTTTACGCATTCCAAATGCAACACTGCTTTCATAAAGTGTCTGGTAGGCTGCAATTGTCATGCGAATCTCATCCCTCACCCTTAAAAGCAATAGACCTCGCTCAGCACAATTGATTGTCACTTGACGGATTAATTCATCTGCAGGGAAGAAAAATAAGGATTTGAATGGCATATTCCAAAATAAATGTTTTTAATTACTTAAAATACAGAGTGCACATTAAATTGTGTTGATTTACATGATTTTTTCCATGTATTTATATCTTCATTTCATACTGTATTTCATACTGTTTGCTGCAACCATTTTTTACGCAATAGATATATTTTTTAATATTTGTGATATAAAACTCCAAATTTTTCCTCTACAAATTCAAGTGTTTTAAATAAGCATAAAGACACAAGCAATGAAAGTGAAACCCTTTTTGAAATACAAAATTTAGAAATTATTGAACCAATAGCAGGCTTCTTCTTAAAATTTTACTTATAAAACATGTTTTGGTTTTCAAAGCTCCATAAGGATTTTATTGGCAAAAAGCATAAGTAAAAATAAATTTTTTGCTAAATTTTATGTTTAGAGAATTATCTTAAGCCCACATCTTACCAAAACATTGTGAGTACAGCTCACGTCGAACTGGGCAAATTCCTGTTTCTCTGGCCTGCCTTTGCTGGAGCCTTCTGTCCAGTTCCTCCTGAAGATTTACCACATCAAGTCTGGTTGCGGGGGTACTTGATACCTGCTGGACCCACAGCTGCCCGCTCTCAGTCCACTCCCTTAAGTAACAAAGTTTATAAAAATATTTGTTGATTAATTTTTTAAAATTATTTTTAATATTTTTATCTTAGGGCCAAATCAGGTTTAGATTCTTGATTAAAAAGCCAATATATTCTTGTCATTTCATAGATTAATATAGCTTCATCAGGAATAGTTCCATCAGTATGGCACAAACAGATCCCAAAGGAAATGAAGATAATAAAACCCCCTGAAGGGTATTTAAAAGACATAATTAAAATAACAAATTACCTATTTTAAACGATCATATACATATTATATTGACATAATATTGTCCCATGTGCTTATGCATTTTACCTAGGTGGCAATATAGAGTTTAGAATTTCATCAGTCTGCTGAGCAGCTTTGGCATCCATGGCACCCCCTTTGCTTTGCTTGGGTGGGGCAGGAACTGGCCCAGTGGCAGAAGGAGGAGTTGGGCTAGCCTTGAGGGCTTTTGCCTTAAATTGATAGATTTAAACATTTCACAAAATTCCATTATAAAAATTGATTTTTAAATCAAAAGTTTTTGTTTTAAGAGGTGGGAACTAATTATATTCAATAATTGTATGTTTATTTTATGAGGTAAAAATACAGTAAAATATTAACTAAAAGATCAAATTCATATTTTTCAAATGAGTTTTTTTTTACAATTTTGTAAATAAAGCATTTAATAATATATGAGGGACTCCATTCAAGCCATGTAAAATAAATAAATAGTGGTGGAACAAGTTATAATTAAACTTGGGAAAAAAGACAGAACAATTAAGGGACATTTTGGCTAAATGCCTTATTCAAAATACAATACAAAACAAGAAAAACAAATTATTTGAATTTGAAAAACTTAAGTGTTCCCAGATACCTGTGAAGAGTTCTTTTTCTGTCTTTTTTTCAAAACTACTAAACATATCTTGTCCGCTATTTATTGAAAATATTTCAAAGTGGCATTATGCAACACCGGCCCTTAGGGTGTGCGACCTGTGCCCTTGACAGGGCGCCATGGCCATAGGGACGCCTGGGGATACTCCTTTAACAAAAACATGCCAATAGTTCCTATCTCAAAGGGGCAGATTATGGACGACCCCAAAGGTGGTGTGGAAAGGGAACAAAGTACCGTAGAAAAACTAAACATTCTAAATTACTGTGCATTTTATAATGTGTATGGTTAGCTACATGTATAGCATCATAACACATGTTTCATAGCTTATGTCGTAACTGAAAAAAGAGCGGAGCAATACAGGGACAGGGAAGGGGGCACCAAATGGGTGCTTTGCACAGGGCCAAAGTTTACCTAAGGCCAGCGTTGCAGTATGTTATAATTTTACAGAATATATTTTTAATACATTTTTTTGCATCCCCGAAAAGATATTTTGCAAATATTCTTTCAAAATTGTATTTAATGGAAAGAAGTAAAAGAATAAGGTATATATTCTTTTTCTCAAATAATTTTTTTTCCAAATTTCTATAATGCTTCTTATTTTTAGGGGAGTTTCATTTGGTAACATTTGGTGTGGACCAAGACTCGACCAACTAATATTGATTTTAGTCTTTGCTGCTAGTGATCTGAATTCATATCTACCATTCAATAATTTAGTAAATATAATATATTTTATTATGTATTGAAGGCGAAGGCATTAAAAAAGAATTCTAAATTAAAATAGTTATTGAATTTCAATTAAATGTCTTAATTTTCAGACAGTTGCACAAGCTTCAACTATGTCAATCTTTTGGATTATTGCAATTCAATTTTTAAGTTTTAAAGTAATGGACAAATACAAAGGATAAGATGTACATTATACTCATAGTGGTATTTTTGTATGAAAATTAAACAAAATTTCAACTTAAAATTCAAGTCACAGTCAAGTGATTTACTATTTATTTTAAAATATTAACTTACCCTGGGCGTTTTCTTGTCTGTGTTTCTACTGACCAACACAGGGTTGTCATATTTGACAAGTGATGCGTTAGGAGGTATCATTTTGCAGAATTTATTTTCGATTTGTCTACAGAAAATGTTGTCTTCACACTGTCTATACAACACAGCAGCCTCAAATGTTGCTAGGAAACTCTAAACATACAAATTTAAAAATTAAGTCATGAGAACAAACCAAAATATATACAGTTCGCATAAATAATACGAAATTAATAAGATGTAATATATTTTTAATTCTATTTAATTAATGTTTTATACATTATATTATTTATTCTTCTTAGACCATTAAATATTTTTTGTAAATCGTAATTATTTTGTTTTCTTTTACCTTCTGTCAAACAAGTTTTATAACTAACAAAATGGCGCAGCAAATGTCAATTGATGGTGGATATTTATTTTTTTTCTAATTTTTATATGTTTAAATACTACTATTTATGTTGATTTTTTAAGATATGACCCAATTATCTCATTCCTCATGTTAATTCTTCAAACTCTCTTTGTTGCACATAATAATTCATTGTTTTATTGTGTGCTACCTGTTATCGATAAACAACTGAACCCTTACAAAGTATGACTATGATTATGATCATTAAGACTAGTAACTGCGGTAAAAAAAAATCCTAAAAATATTACAGTTGTATAGAGCGAATTTCAAACAAAAAAATGAAACCAGAATCAACTTGCTAGATTTAGTACTTTTTTAGCTGTGAATTTTTATTTAAAGTGCGAGTACTATGACTATGTATGATTATGATGGATCATGGACTGCACCTTCGCCTCCACATCTTGTGACCCCATTCTCTGATCGCATCACGCATAACAATTCTTGTTTTAATGATAATTTTATTAAGTGCTGGTATTGAAAGTTCTAATTTTAATATTAATTTTAACAATGTTATATAATATTATTGCATTAAATACTATGACTATACGGATGTGCTGTTTACTAAGCGACCATTATATATAGTCTATATAAGGCATTTTAAGGAAAGGTAAAATAATACTGGTATGGGACTACTTAATTGAACTTTCAACTTTTGCACATGACTAATTAATTAAAGTTAAAGCTTTCTTTGACCAATGATTATGATTTAATGGTGTTTGCACCTGGACATGGGACATTAATTTTATGATGAATGAAACTATGAGAATAATACTAAGGTAGTATAGTAAGTGACTGTGAATGGCTGCCCATGACGTTTTGCATACAGCAAATTATGATCATTTATAACGAAGTGTCTACATGTCCGGCGACCGGACAAATAATTTTTGAGATATTCGTCCGGTGACCAGGTGACATGAACGCTGTAACAAATTTGGGCGAGTTATTTGTCCGTCAGTCTTGTCACGTGACCACTTATAGTTGATCATAAACTGGCGTTGGAGATGCAATGGGGCGGGGGGGCGGCAGAGTATACACTTCATTTGAAGAAATAAGTGGGGGGGGGGGGGAAGCAATGCTTACTAGAAGGAAAAAATACTGAGAGCGAGGGGGAAAGGAAAATAATGATAGTAAGGGTAATAAATAATTAAGGCGAGGAGGCTGAAAGTTCACAAAGAAAGCGACCCTATATCTTAATATTGGGCTAATGTAGTGTGCTGTTGGGGTAGCCTACTTCTCACGCAATATTAATAGCCTAAAATATAACTTTTTTGACAGTAGGTATGTTGACAGTCGGGTGGCAAGTATTCGTCTTATTTTGTTTGGTTCATATTTAAAAATTTTGTGTTTTTAAATTTTGCCGGCGACCTCTTGTAAGATGACATGTCTGCCGGAATAATAACACATATTTGTCGTCAGGCGGTCACGTGGCATGCCAGCGGAAGAATATCTCCCGCACTATTTTTCCGCTCGCCGGACGTATAGACACTGCCTTTATAATATGGACTAGGTTTTTAGATTGAAAATTCAAATATTCTTGTTTAAATGCCTTCTAAGTTCATTCTAAAACACAAGTTATCAAATATTTTGATGTCAATTGTGGTAATAATTGAATATTTCCTAAGTATCAGTATCAACATTTTCTGCCAATAAAAAGGGGCGTGGTCAAAATTAGGTTGAGCTACCTTGTGATTATGCAGGTTACTAGGATGAGCATATTGAATGTTGAACACGACTTACATCAATGAGAATTGGTACACATATACATCAATATACATTGCTCTGCAAGTTTTAATATGAAAGACGTAGTCTTTGAATTTCATAAAGAAAGCAGACGTCCATTTCCCATATAAATTTTTTAGTAGTCTCCCTTGCTTTTCTGAAGTGTCTAATTAATTAAGACTATGCTGTACTAGTATGATTGGTTTTTAAAAATTAAATTGATTCTTTATGCAAATTCTTCTTATTCGGGCCAAATATGTGCCCAAATGTAGGCTAAGTTTTTAATTTAACAATTTATCAATGCTTTTATTTTATGGTGTCATTTTTAACATACTAACTTACATGTTCATGGCCATTTGGGCCATTGTTAATAATAAATTAAAATTGATGATATTATTACTTACCCTGCTGCATGCTAATAAACTAATTAGGCTTAATAAGGCTATTGAATGCTTTGATAGTCCTATTTATATTAATTATCTAAGTAGCCTAAGTAGGTATATGTCATTCATGCAGTTCAGGTGCATATTTTATTTATTTATCAACCAATTTCTTATTTTTGCTTGTAAACTTGTGTTATTTGTTATTTAAATTAACTCCAGGCAGTAACAGTTAACTAACTCTAAATTGTACATCGATAAATTTTCTTTTGATTTCTAAAGCATCTTTGAACAGCCCCCAATCACACCCAATGGTCAATGGTTAAAATCCTCTGAATGTGAAAGTGAATCATTTTTTTTTTCACCCTTTATGCCAGATTTTTTTTCACCAATAACATGGAATGCTAAACAAAATTTTCAAACTGAAGGCATGTTCACAAAAAAGAATGAAATACTGAGGGGCTTTGAACTTTAAAAAAATTTCCATTCGGGCTGAAGGGCCCAAAATTCTTTTTTTTTTTCTTATATGAACAAAATAAATTTAATTTCAAACAAAGTCTCCTGCATAAGTGAATGGATCTAGACCAAATTTAGTACACATGCACTTGATGATTCAATCCATATTCAAATACTGAAGGTACTGAACTCATAATATCCATTCCTTCAGGGCTGGAGGCTTTAATTTCATATTTACTAATATAGCTATATAAATACCAGTAGGTCAAGACAGCAATATAGTCCTCTGCTTGAATTGATGGACATAGGCAAAGCTTTGACTTTGTAGCTATATCTTTCATAAACCATATATAAATATTGTTGGATTTGAAAAACTTCCAATGGCATGATATATTTCTGTTATAATAACTGTTGTTTTATTTACAATAAACATCAATAATTAGTTTAATATAAATTTAATTTCTTGTTTTGTTTTTGTGAACATGCCTTCAGTTTCAAAATTTAATTTAGTACACACTCTTAGAGATGAAAAAATCTGGCAGATAGGGTGAATCACAAAATGGAGAGATCTTTGAAGTTCTATGTACCATTGGGGTGTTCAAAGATGCATTATCAAGTAATGAAAATAAAAGTTATCCCTGTACAATTTAGTTTTAGCTACATGTCTGGGTTTAATTTAATAAAGAATCAAATAAATTTACATGCGAAAATACGAAATTTGTTAAGAAATAATGTACACATCTGAAATGTACTTTTACCTATTTACCTATAAATAAATGACTATCAATTAAATTATTCAATATCGTAGGCTTGTATTTTGTAACAAAAATTTGACAGCCTTAAAAATATACTGTTTTATTTTATTTACATTTATTCACAATTAGAGTCTAAAATGATTCAGGGCTAATCAAGGCTCTGCTGTTAAAGGAAAGTGCTACGCCTACTTTTTAGTTTAAAATTGAATAAATATTAGGCCTATTTTTCAAAACAATATAATAATGATAAGAGTAAGAGCAAAAAACTAAATAGCATATTAACATTTTTGTATTTAATTTAATAATAAAACTTTTCCTATTCTCTCAATGATAATTATTTTTATTTGAACAGAGGCACGGACAATTCTTAAAAAATTCAGAGATGACCAAACAAGGGATTCAGACTTGGTAGTCAATATATGGGACACAGTTTTAATGGACAGTTGCCAAAAACTTGGAGATGAATGTAAGTAAAGATCTGAAAATGTATGCCTTGTGGTGCTTTGGTTATGTTGTTAGCCTCTCATTGGAGTAGCAGTTTCAAAGTTTTCAAGGTTTTCTCCGGCTATGGATTAACAGCTGGGTGGAATGGATTCATTAACCTAGTAATTCCTCTAACCTGTCTACTTTATTTCTCATAAGATTAGAAGCTGGGGTCAGTATTACCAGCAAATTTACAGCTCCTTTAATAAATATGTTACTATTATGTTAAAATAAAATTGTCAATTATGTCTATATGCTTGTCTTTGCTGCTGAACAAACTAACAGGAAAGAACAATAATTAAGTTACATTGTTGTAATGTTAGTGTTAGTGCATAAATATATGCATCATTCAACTTTATGAGCACTGTTTTATTTTGAAATGGCTAGAAAGACTTTGAGATTGTTGCTTGTAATTAGTTTTTGTAGTGTTGCTTTGTTTTAAATGTGGTAAATTATAGATATGTTTTTTGTTGACTTTGTACCGCGCTTCGAGCCTTTGGGGATGAAGCGTGTTTTTGAAATGAACTTTATTATTATTATTATTATTATGTTATTGATATTTGCAGTGTGGTTAGTGTATGAGCAGGTCTGCACAGCAGCTCTTGATTGTCAAAGATATGATATTGCAGAGGTAACCACACTGATTATATTTATTGTGTGAAAACTTTTGCTAGTTATATTTTGTTATTCTCTAGATAAATCTGTTGGTTTCTGTTGAACCCATTATTAACTTAAATAACATGTTCTAAAAATGTGCAATCGTGGAAAATATTAGGACACTTCTAAAATGATAAATTAAAAATAAAGATAGTGTCATATGTATTATTTGTATGACAATATAACATGTAAAGGTAGTCAAAATTTTATCCTATACCATTTGAGCATTTCGATTTTCTGTGCCATTGCACTATTTATTTTATTATTTTCACTGGGCCCGAAACATATAAACAATTGATCGCTAAGTTCTTTAGAAAAAATTGAATGACAAGTCAGATAGTGTGTATACATTTCCTAATATACATTCAACAAAGATCTTTGTAAGCTATTGCTGGGGAAAAGCATTGAGCAGTCACTGGGCTATTTGAATGTTTAAAATAATAAACTGGGTTTTTTTTTGTTGCTCTTTTCCAGTCATGTATACAAGCACTTGAAAACAAATTTCCTAAAAGCATCAGAGTCAGGCGGTTACAAGGCATGCTATATGAGGCCAGAGAAGAGTGAGTTGTGTTTATGAATTAATTAATCTTTTGAATATTTTTTTATTAGCTTTTGTATTGGTACCAGGTATTTTGTAAGTTCCAGTGGATGCATTCTGATATTGATATTTTAAATCTTGAGGATATCAAATACGTATGTTCTTATAATTTCTTTTAATGTGCCATTCAGGTATTCTGAGGCAGAAGAAGAATATAAGAGTATTTTAGAAAAAGATGAAACCAATATGGTAAGTGAATATTTCTAAATGTTTGAGCTTGATGTAGTGTCTTTTAAATAAGACGATTGACGATTTTTGACATTTTTAATTTATTTATTTGGTTTAAACAAATTTAGACTAATTTTTACAAAATTATAGATTATTTTTAATGTTTTAAAAAAAACTTTTCGAAGTTCATAGTTCAGGTGACAAACCAAAATGTTCAAGTTCAATTCCCAAGAGAAGTAAAGACATCAGCTATTTTTTCATGAGTGTGCTTACAGGTCTAATCCTATATAATAGTAATGAAAATTAATTTGTTACAGTATGCAAGAAAAAGACAAGTTGCAATTTTGAAAGCAAGGCAAAAGATAACAGAAGCAATACACAAGTTAAATGAATATCTGAAGAGGTTAGTGAGAACCATTGATGTTACCAATAATGAAGCAAAATGTGTTTAATTTTAGTCTGCTTAACTCAAACATTTTCTTGATTAAAGGATTTAGCCCCTTACCCAAAGTTGTTGAACCACCAGAGGTTCAGTTCAGTCATGTTGTCTCTGTGCCTACCATAAAATTACAAGTATTAAACACATCTGTATACAAATATTACCCCAAGAAAAATTATATTTGATGGCTTCCGCAAAGCTGCTAAAATACCTACCAGAATATCTCATCATTTCTCTTTATTTGAAGTTTTGTTGTATAAAATATGTGCTTTGTCATCTTTAATGGGATCAACATAAGACTTGTGAACACTTCTGAGATGGCTTTGCTCATTATAGTTTTACATTTTTCTTAGTTTCATGACTGATTATGAAGCCTGGAATGAACTGTGTGACCTCTACCTGTCCCAGCACGATTACAACAATGCTGCTTTCTGTCTAGAAGAGTTGATTATGTCTAACCCTCACAACCATCTCTTTCATCAGAAATATGCAGAGGTATATTGCATAAATATTCTATCACTGTTACTTACATTTGTAAAAGAAAATACAAGTGTATAGATTTTTTAAATCTGAATAAGTTACCATATTTGTTTAAAGCATAGAATGAGAAGGATTGAGCTAATCTTATTAAAAAGAAATGTTCTAAATACATAAAATACTTAGGCGCCTATCTGTAATTCTTTTAATTAAAAATTTTCTTTACATTAAATGATATTTTCATTATTTACTAAAACTTATACAAATTCACCTCTTATATCACCTGATGTAATTGATTTACTCTTATTCGTATGTATATTATATTCACACATCTTCAGATTCGCTACACACAAGGAGGAAGTGAAAACATGGAGTTAGCCAGGACATATTTTGCTCAGGCAGTGAAACTGAATCCAAACAATCTCAGAGCCTTAAATGGACTTTTTTTGGTGAGCATTGTCAATACTTTTAAATTGATTTTTCATGAAAAAACCCAAAGCAATCAAACATCAAAGGTAAACATCTAGCAACAAAAGCTTCATTATTCAATCATTAATCTATTTCCCTTTTGTTTCATTACCTTTGAAAGTGTACTAATACAAGGGTAAAAAGCTGTTTACTCACTCTGTGATGACTTGGAAATATAACATTTGTATACATTGTGATTGTAACCTTATGTCAAATATGATGAGAGAAAAAACCTTTCAATTCATCTGATATCTTCATTAGCCTCTTAGAATTATATTTTTCCATTGTAAAATCATGCCTTCTTTTTGCACTCTGCCAGTCGGCATCCTATCTTGCTGTCAGTTCGGGTAAAGGTGTCAAAGACAAGCAAGTAAATCAAAAGTATGCTGTGTGGGCGGCAGAACAGATCAAAAACAAATATGAGGTTTGTTCCACAACTATACAAAATCGCATAATCATAAGAAATATTTGAGAATCTCCAACGAACCAGATGTATTCTGTTTGTTGGGCTGATTTAACTAAATGCATGAGTTATAACAGCCGCCTTGGAGGGGTGGAGTGTTTCTTAACAAACATCAGATGCATAAAGTGCATGTGGTTTAGTGCTACCTTTTTTTTTATATAAAAATTTTCTAAAGATGAGAGTTGTCAAAATCCTGGTGTATACTAGATTGTTTATTCATCAAGTTTTTTCAAACATTTTTATACGTCGTACTAGCACTGAATCAACTCGAAGTCCTATTTCCATTATAAATACAACTATAATTAAATTGAGACTGTTAATTCCATATACACATGTATAGCACAGCTTGCTATCAGAGAGAAATAAAACACAACCTTCTTCTCAAAAGTTCCTTTCATGACTGCCAACTAATTAAACATACATCGCAAAACAGACTAGACAATATGTCATAATAAGCATAAAAATATATCACCAAGTAAGCCAGTGAATAGGTTCACTAACTAATTAATCTCTCAAAAACAAAATGCCCTTAATCAAACATAATTAGTGAGCAACAATTATTAGGGTACTCCCATACTCGACAACAGTCTAGTACAGTCTTTCTTAGTATATTTTTTAAGGAGTATGATTTTTGTGGGTTTTCATTATTGTCTATCCATCTCTGTGGTGCTACAGTCCATGTAGGGCTTTGTAGCACCTCACCATTTCCTTCCACTCTAATCTAACTGATGCTTTTTCATTCTTGGATTCCTAGCTGCTGCAGATCTTTTTCCGCATGATCTATCCATCTAAGCCTAGATCTGCCTTTGAGCTGTTTTCCTTTGGAGTTTTGGTGGGGGACCCTCTACACTCCTCTGTCATTCTTTCTAAGTGTCTATTAGTCTGTCTATCCCAGTGTAGCCTGCCCTTTTTTATTTCCGCTACTATGGTGGGATCCTTATATAATCTGTACATTTCCTGGTTGGTACGTATTCTCCATCTATATTCATTCTTTGTTGGTCCATATATTTTCCAGACAACTTTTTTCCTCCAATTGTATTTAATAGGTTTTCTGCCATTTTTGTTAGGGTCCAAGTTTTACTTGCGTATGTTACAACTGCTCTGGTTACAGTTTTATATATAGTTTTCTTTTTTTTTCTTGTAATGTTTTTAGTTTTGAGTATGCCTAGTTTCCGGAGGATGTTTTTTCTTTTATTTCTGTTAGTAATTCTTTTCTTTCATTACCAGTAATAAAGATCCTAGGTATTTGAATTCATTTACTTTTTCAAAAATGTATTTTCTAATTTTAATGGTTTCATCTGTCTGTTCTTCTCTTTACATAATCATGTATGTTGTTTTTTTATTGTTTGTACAGAGGTAATGTCACATTAAGAAATGGCGTCAGCATGCCATCGAGCTAATGTTCTTTATGCCCTCCCCAAAGCATTCCCCCACCTAAGCCCGGTATCGGGCCACGAAGCAGCATGTTGGAGATGTCTCTTTGCCAGGACAGCTCCCACCCGAGTCCGCTCGATCGGGTTCCGCTGGGGGCTGCCCCAACCCAAAGACACCCGGTCGGTCCGACACTGTGTTTGCACACATGTTTGCACACAGTGCACACTATCGACTTTCGGGGTGGTAAATTTACATCCTAAATCTTCCCCCACCAGGAGAAGCGTGGGACACCTTAAAGAGGGATTCTACAGTGGGTTTCTACCGCGCAACTAATTTGCGAAGTAGTTGGGACGAAACGGTCGCCTTGGAGCACCTTCTCAGGGCTGCGTAGTAAAAATTATCGGCTAGAGGTTACCACCTTCGCCTCTAGCCTCATATCCATTAAAGGCAACTTGTAATCATGATCCTTTACTTCCAATTGTAAAGCATCATAGCTGGCAGCCCTGTAGGTGCTGTTTTATTTACGGCAGGTACCAAGCACGTCCCTTATCTGCCCACGTTTGTAGAGATACATCTTCTAATTCAATGTGTCTTAACTACTTTTCCCTAACAGTGCTATGTCATTAGCAAATGCAAGATACCGGTACTGAAGGGTTTGTTTGTAGGGAGTGCCTACTTGTTGTGGGTCTTGAGTGTCTCCCAAAAAATATCCTGTTTTTGTTCCTCTGGTGTCAATATGTATGTTTCTTATAACTTTCTCTAATTTAGGTTAAATAGCATCCAATACTATACAGTGAGTCTCCTTATCTTAGACCTCGTTCAATCTGAAACTATTCTCCCTCAGCCTTGATTTTGCTTTTTGTGTTGTTTAATGTTACCAGTACATGTACACTGCCAGTCTTGTCAGTTTTTTGGGTATGCCAAATTCCTGCAGAGTCTCATATTCATATAGATATTTTCTTTTGATGCTGTCATGGGCCATTTTTTATAGTCCACAGGGGTAATAAGGGGAGAGACTGCAATCAGGTTAGTACAAAATAAAATGAGTAAAACAGAGTATGGTTAAACCTGAAAAATTAAACGTAACAAAACAGCGAACGTGTCGGCAGAAAGCCTTCGTCAGCGAACAAAACAACAGAAAAAACGTTATAAAAATAAGAAATAGCACTTAGCTGGTAAGTAGTATCT
>CAXITT010000072.1:1331906-1360964 GCA_964033795.1 Lymnaea stagnalis
TCTCCATAGTGGTGACCCCTATACCATCATCTATGTACCTCTTATAGAATTCAGGGAGGCGTCCAGTATAGCTGCTTTCGACCAAGTGTTCGAAATGCCCCATGAACAAGCAAGCATAGCTGGGTCCCATTTTAGTCCCCATAGCAACACCACTGATTTGGTCAAAGAATTGGCCACCAAACTCAAACGAATTGAGGGTGAGGACTAGTTCAGCCAATCTGAGGAGGGTGTTGGTGGGTATAGATGGGTGGGGTCTAGTCTCGAGAAAGAATTTGAGAGCTAAGAGACCGTCAGTGTGGGGGATGGAAGTGTATAGAGAACATACATCAAGAAGAAATAGATGATGTTTCTTTTCAGGAGGGATTATGATGGATTCAAAGGTTTGAAGAGCATGGTTGGTGTCCTTAATGTAAGTAGGCAGTGAGGCAACGATGGGTTGAAAAACTCCATCAAGGAATTCCGAGATATGTTCGGTGGGGCAAGAGCATGCTGAGACAATGGGTCTGCCAGGGTTACCATACTTATGAATTTTGGGAAGTAGGTAGAAGCATGGCTTACCGAGGTCACTATCGAAGATGTGTAGGGCAGATGCCGATTTGGGGAGCGCTGATTCTGCAATCATTTTCTTGATAGTCCCTTTCACCATGTCGTTATGTTTGGTGATAGGGTTGTTGGTCCTCGGTTGGTAGAACTGGCTGTCTTCTAGTTGCCTATGAGCCTCCTTGATGTACAGATCTCTGTCCCACACCACAACAGCTCCCCCCTTATCAGCTGGTTTGATGACGATATCTTTCCGACTGAGCCTCCTTGATGTACAGATCTCTGTCCCACACCACAACAGCTCCCCCCTTATCAGCTGGTTTGATGACGATATCTTTCCGACTGCGCAGAAACATTTCTCTAATAGGCATCTGATAGTAAAAATCAGTCTTTGATCTGTTGTAGTCTTTTGGCAATTAGTTTTGTCAGTATTTTGTAAGTAACATTTAATAGGAAAGTTCCTCTGTAATTTGTGCATTGAAGTTTGGAGCCTTTCTTGTGTATTGGGTTATTAGTGCTGTTTCCCATTGTGTTGGAATTTTCTCTTCTTCCAAATTTTAGTTACTGTATAAGTGTATGTGTAGTTCTCTTCCTCCATATTTCATGTTGAGATGAGGTCTTCACCAGGGGCTTTGTGGTTTTTCATAGAATCGACTACTTTTGTAGTTTCTTCCAAAGTTGAGGAGTTTATTAAATGGTCTGGTCCTCCATGTGGTGGTTCATAATGGTGCTATTAGCATGCCCTGAACATATCCAGCCCACCTCACCGGTACTTTACTATTTCTCTCACACATTTGAGGTCTGGTACGCATCCTTTTCTTTTTTTATATTCATGTACATTCCTCTGATATCTCCCTCCTTTGATAAGGCTTTCTATTTCTTTTAGTTGAGCTTGTTTGTAACTTGTTCCCATTCCCTTTTTTTCTTCCTTCATATTTTCATGGCTTTGCTTCTGGCTTCATTGTATATTTGTCTGTGTTCCTGATTTCCCTTTGAATCCTGGTCATTTGTGCCTTGTTCCTTTCTTCGACAGTCCCTCTGCATTCATTATCAACCGAGCATTCTCTATTGTTGTTAGTTGAAATCCTACTACTTTTTCTGCTGATCTTTTCATAGCATTTTTTCTTCTATATTTTGAGGGGCCACGATCAATATATTGATCTTCCCGGCATTTCTTTCCCTGTTTATTTTCTCCTGTGAGGCTTCTGTGTCTCTACTTCATTTTGGTAAGCTTTTGCATTTAGCGGGTTTTTGGTATGTTTTTGGTAATCATATCATTTTTCTCATTGATTTCGGCCATTGTGAATTATGTATATTAAGTTATATTTAACCCTTACAAGTAGATGGTCAGAGTCTGCATCTGCTTCTCAATATCTGCTCATGTCAGTATGCTTTATCCATACCCCAAATCGATTAGAACATGGTTAATTTGTTGCAATGCAACTGCAATATAAAGATTTTTATTTAATTATTGATCTATTAGGTTGGCTAAGGCTCCTGCATCATACGTTCCAATTCGCAATAAAAAAATCATGTCCATATCCAGGCATTGTTTAATTTACATTAGAATCAGTTCACGTTTTATTTTGTTTGTTTGGATTTTGTAACGTTTATTTTTTTTTACATGGCCGGGTTGTTAGCTCTGCGCACAACCATCTGGGGGCTGCCTCTTACTCTTACAGCTCTCTAGGCAGCTGCTTTAATTTAAGGGAAGGTTCCCTAGCCTTTGTGGATCCCTCAAATTCCTACAAGGCAATAGGTTCTGATTTTGGTCCACCCCATGAATTTTTTTCCCCAGTACCCACATCTGGTGGGCTTTCTGTGGGGAGGCACTTGATGGAAGATCAGTATCCAAGCACAAGTTAATATTGTCTACCATTAATCATATACTGGTATCTGCATACTCTTCTTATAATTATCTGCCTATGATTTTAATTTTAGAACATCATTGATCAATTTAATGAATAGAAGTATTTATTTATAGCTAATCAGATGAAGTCAGCTTTATTCTGCCTCCACCAATGTCTGTCCATGACCATTTTTAAAGTAAAAATTATACCAGGGTATTTCAAATATTTCTTTCTTTAACAGACACAGCAGGCAGAGACCCAGTTGAAAGAAACTAAAGTCAAAGAGTGTATTGACAAGCTTATAGAATCATTGCAGACGAACTGATGAGTTGATGAGGTTTTTGTGAAGGGGACAACCATACTAATAGTAAATGTCCAATGACTGTGATGAACTGACAAGTGTGTGAATCTAACAGACATTTTTTAAAAATATTTGTTTTTTAATGTGTGTAATATGTTATGGAATGGGTTTATTAATTCGTTAAAATTTCTTTTAAAAAAATAAAAGAATTATTTATTTAACATTGAATACCAGAAGCTGTGAAATGTTTTACAAGATGGAAGGGACTCGGACGTAAATACACCATCATGTGTTCAAAGACATGGTCAAATTTTGTACTTTGATAGTAGCTGTCTCCACTCTGAGGTGCTTAACAGACTTTCGAATCCTTTCTTCTTGTTACACTTAAAATATAACAGTTGGTTTTTAAGATGTCAAAATGTACATGTGTTTAAATGGTGTTTTTTAAATTTTGTTAGCATCAGTTCTGAGACTGACTAATGAACAGGTGCAATCATGGCAGACTAGCTTATTCTTAGATAATATGTTTGCCAAAATATATAAATAAATTAGTTAAATTTGAATAGAATTAAAAATATTCCAAATTACTTTTTAAAACAAACTGTACATAGATAAATTGATGCAACCATTTGCCTACAAAATGTGTGCCATAATTGAACCCACTTAAAAATTAATGTCAGTAATTCAGAAAAAAATGTGTAAAGTGGGAATAACTTTAACTTTAAGAAGCATTAGTTAGTGGGATAGCTTTAACTTTGATATCAATAAAAAAAAAGAGAATGAATAGGGGAACAGGAAACATTTAAAACTACCGGTAAATAAAATATTACTTTTATCAGTTAAATTCATGGTAAGTGATTCCACTTATTTAGTTCACTCTCATGTTAAGTAATTCCCAAAAATACTAGTAACTCCTGATAAAATTGCCATTCCACCAGATAAAGTTTTCTAATATTTTTAAAATTAAAGTGCAGTTAAAATTAGGCTCAGCGAAACCAATTATGACATCACTGAGCCGAGTTATGACATGTTCTGAAGAGCCAGTTTTGAAGGCTGATGTTATGGCACATCAAAACTGATGTATTGATCACATAATTAATCTACAATCACAGGAAAAAAATAGTCATTCAGATCTGTGGCATCTAATCAAAACATGAACATCTTCATTACAGATTGTTTCCATAGATTTTTATCAGATTTTTAAAATTTGTTTGTTATAACATTAACATCAGATAGTTACTAGAGATCAGATCAACATGCATATTTTTAAAATAACTGACATTTTGTTGTAAATGTAAGTTAATACCTCAGGAAATCAGAATACAAAATTGATATGGCCATTTCAAAATGACTGTTAATTCTTTTAGGTGTCACCGATATAATTTGCAGTTCATTTTTAAAAAAATTCCTAATGTAATCTTGTCAAGAAATAAATTTTATGAACACACTCTTCTACTACTTCTAGTTCATACCTTCGGAGGGTGGATTTGGTTGTTTTAAAAAATCATTGTATCACAAACATTGGTACCCCGGTATATGAGTGATATGATAATTTTTTGGATGTAATTAGAAAATGAATTATAAAAACACTTAAATCATTGTATTAAAAATGGACTAATTTTAAATGTTACACACTAATGGGGATAAGGGAAAGTGTCCAGCTAAGGAATGAAGTTGGAACAAACCAGGGAAAAGTTAGAAACAACCCAGGTGTGAAATGCCTAGATGTTTTGTCAACTGCCCCATGATAGGAGACAGTCAGAGGTGACCTGACATAGACCATGACAGTATATGTACTGATTTTGAAAAAATAACAGTGGGTACAAATGATTATATCATATAACTTTATTAAACACATTATAATTAATAATACGTCAATCCATTAAAAAGTTCAACATGAACATGGTCATTATTCATAATGTATGGTTTAATTTGTAATGATTTGATCATCTAAAAAAATTTCATTACTTCCCAAACATATTTTAGTTTTAGATATTGATCAGAGATAAAAACTTTCACCAAGTTTTATAACTTACTAAGTAGGCCCAGACATTACATTATGATAGAACAGATCTCAATAACAAAATTCTTATTGAAATCTTAGAGCCACAACATCCATGTAGCATTGTGCTACAAAGGAGACACTTTATTTTTATTATTTATTTATCTTATTTTATTTACTTTTATAAAATTCAAAACATGATGTAATGCTGTCTTAATTTATATTTGTGGTTTATTTTAAGTAATGCACTTTACTTCTAATTATTTACCATATTTTAAAAAGCCAAAGTCACCCTTGGATGCAGTGTTATTTGTGGCATCAGCTTGCTTCAGGGCACTGCTGTGTCTAGACCTCACTGAAGCAATTTTTACTTATAAAAGCTCATTACAAATTACAGTTTACATAATTATCAGTACCGGTAACAAAATAAAATAATCAGCTCCACTTTATGTAATTTTAAATGATTAATACAACCTGTATTTCAAAATTCAGCAAACATAATTTACAGACAACAGTAATTTTGACATAAACTAATAAAAGAAAGGTGGTCACAAAGACCCAATGCAATATCCATATACTTCTTACTTATCTTCATTTTGTTTGAATCTGCCAGGCTTAATTTGACATACACCGGTACATAGTACAATACTAGCTATTGTGCTATAATCTCAGCATTAACTAGCTTATACAAAACATAAACAGGAGGGCTTACAGTGTTATATCTATATGCTTTTTGACTTGCTGCAGTGCTCTTCATTAAAAATTATCAGAAATTACTAGAAGGAGTTAAAAATGTAGTGAGTTACTTTGTCAATAAATGAAGTTCACCAAAGGACTGGCCCACATATTTAAAAGCTACCGTCAATCCTAAATAAGTATTATCAACAGTAAAATTTTAAAAGTTAGGTAAATAGTAATATAAATTCCTTGAATTATTTAAGAAATATTTAACTAAAATGGGAAAACCCAACAGTTACTGACTGATAAGTGAACCGAAAAAAAATTCAAATGTAACTGACACATGACATGATAACTATACCACAGTCACGGTACGTATTCTACATAAGTACCGGTACAACAAAACCTTCTTTCTGCTTTTAGGACTAAAAAAAAAAAACAAAACAAAAAAAAGGACTGTTTATAGCTGTGGAAACGGCATATGACACACTGTAAAATATAGCTGTTCTAAACCCAGAAATGTTTAGAAATAGAAGAGCATGCTATTTAGCGGATCGAGCCATAAATTGGAATTTAGCCTGCTGGAATTAGATGCATATTTACAAAGCAGCCATCAAAACTGATACATTTTAAACTCCAGAGTTAAATAGATGGGATTTGGCTTTACAAGAATTTAATTTGGCTTATAATACTATGACTGACTCTTGTCCAGACAATAGAAGATTAATACTAGTATTTACTAGGTAATTTGGATAAAATTTTATTAGGGATTTTAATTTTCATAAGAAATGCTAAAGGCAATGTCTTAGTGTCATTATTTCTGTCTAGAAGGTTAACTCTTAATTTTTCAGAACTCAAGGACTCCATGTCAATTAAATTCTCCTTGTCCACATCAACATTGAATAGCTGGCAAAAAATAATGGGTGTTATGCAGGTTGACAATTAGAGTGAGGCTGGATAAATAAACCATACAAATTAAAAGTTGTATTGACGCAGTTGAGTGTCTATGAAGACATGTAAAGAATAACAAATTTTCTTGATATTAATCTACAGGCCATTTGTATGTCATAGCATCCATGTAGTTTATGCCATGTTATAATTAACTATAACACTTTTGGGAATTAAAGCTTAGTAGACAATAGTCAAAAATAAAACTCCTTGTATAAGTATGCCAAGAAAATTGTTTTCAATATGTTTGAAGTGATAAAATGTGCTTTTAAAAATATGTGTATTGTAAATGTAAAATGTAAAGAAACCCATTGGGAGCATTCTTCTTGGGTGTTCTTTCCCAAGTGGGATTGATTGACAAGAAGCTATGTTGATTTGGAGATGGTATAAAGGATGACTAACACACATTTTATTTTGTTGCTTACAGTTACAGATGTATTTGACCTGTGGACTTTATAAAACCTAAGTCAAATAAATGAATTATAGTTTTGTATTCATAATATGGGGAAGCCCGTATATAAAGAACAGAAATATATGTATATATTTACACTAAAATTGTGACATCAAGGCAGTAGTTATGAGGGTGTGCTCCTTTATTTTTAAAAATGTCTTGATGCAGATCTAATTGTTGCTATTTTACTTCCGTTTATTCCTCTTTTAATCATATTTGTTGAGCGTCTGAAAACCCCTTGAACACAGAATTCAACAATTTTCCTAAAACATCTCAGTGAATTGGTCTTTCCATTGCAATTACTAACAAAGTTACAGGTAATTGTTACTAAAAACATAATACATGCAAATGAATTAATCTCTTCAGTTATTTCAAACTGAAAAAATATTTTTTGTTACCCTTTTTCTCAAATCAATTTACATGGACTGAGTTAGAGTTAACAGTACAACTATTAATAATGCATAAAACAATTTAAAAATCCAGAGGGAAACAAGACATGGTAAACTGTAATAGGGATAAAAGAAAATATATTGATTTTCCTGGTGGTGATTCATTGCAAGGTTTCAGAAATGATGCATTTGATCAAACAAATATATTAATACGGTAGCACAATAATTGAGCATACAGTCATACAAATCTTAATTCCAATGGCACAGCTGCTTAAAGACAAAACACCAAAGATAACTTCAGTTTGATGCAAAACACAAACTAAGAAAAAAAGATGAAAAATAACAATGATGAATGGAGACCTAAATCTGCATTTGTAGATTTTACATGATGCATATTGCAATAACAATATCTCAATGATGCAATACTTGAAAAACTTACTCAAAACTAGGACCGTGTGAATTTTTAAGCCATCTTTTGTCACTCAGATTTGCCAATTCTTTTAATCAACTTACATTAACTTAAATGCTGTTTGTCTCTTAAGTTACACAGCTAACATCTATCATAAGTATGGCCTTATTTTTTACTAAAAGGCAAAAACCATTTTATTCAATCCTGAACAATTATTAAATGTTGTATAGCATTTAAATGTTTACAAAAAACAAATGGGATGTTGATTAAAACCAATAAAAACACACTGACTATAATGTCATCATGAATACAGAAAAATTGAATTAAAAATATTAAAATGAACAAAAATTATATTAAAAATTATAATCATATTAAAAAGCTGGGCTGCACACATGTTGGGCAAATAGTTCTACACAATTTTAAAAGCAGTGCATACGATTCTGTAAAATTAATGAATATTTGAACATTTATGTGCATCACTAACCCATAACAAATAAAAATTCTCCAGCTGCATTTTAGTTTAAATCTATAGATCGAATTATCTTGTGCCTGGGTTTAATTGTAACCCTGCAATCATAAAGTTTCATTCAACCCACCAGCCTTTTTTAGCTTGGAGCTTTTAGTATCCACCTGAGAAGAACTGAGAAAAAACAGCACAAACACTTAAGTTAGAAAAGGATAGACAATGGTTAAAAAGTCTTGCTATATATAATATAACAAAATGCATCAATCATAAAAGTAAATACCCTGTATACGTAAATTGGGTTTTTAACCAACACCATAAATCAGTACAAAGAGACTCTCCGCATTGGGTATAGTGGAGAAACAAATAAAAAATTCACTCACCTGACACTGACAGATGTCTGCAAATAATTTTTAATATTTGCTTTGTCCTTTTTTGGTGTCTTTTTAGACAGACCCAATGTCGACAAATCATCATCAATATTTTTCTCCTTTTTTGGTGTCTTCCTTGGAACACCCGCCTCCAGTTGACTATTATCCACTTTCTCTTGCTTTTTTGGTGATTTCTTTGGAACATAAGCCGCCAACAGGCTGTCATTTATTTCATCATTCTCCGGCTTTTCTGGTGACTTTTCATTTTCTTCTTTTAGGGGACTTGCTTGTACCCTTTTTTTTTTAGCAGGGGAACCTACTTCCTGGGTTTCGCTGTTTGACATTTCTTCAACCTGAACTTTCCTCTTCTTTATACTTCCATTACTCACTTGGGAAGGGGGTATTTCTTCATCAGATTCATCTGATGCCTTCTTTGTTTTCTTTGATGTAGAAAAGAGGGATGACAGTTGAAGCTGCTTGTAAACAGTTACATCTTTGGGCCCAAGAGTAGCTGGCTTCCTGCTCAATTTGGCACCTGTAAGGATTTTCTAAATACAAAAAAAATTAAAAGGTAAGTTCACTCGTCATAATTTGTTACTAAGAAATTTTCTCAATCTTATCATATATATATATATCTTATCTTCATAAATTGTTACTAAGAAATTTTCTTAATCATATCATATATATATATAAGTAAAAATGTGTGTGTCTGTCTGTGTGTTCCACAAAGGCTTTTACATGGATTGAAGGATCTTGACCAAACATGGCACATATATCCATCATTATCCAGAAGGAACTCTTAAGGGGATATGAACTTTTTATAACATTCCATTTTGGGCCGGTTTTTTCTATAAGAGCTATATAAATAAAATTACTAAAAAATACTCCTACATGGATAGATGGATCTTGACCAATCTTAGAATACATACACTTTATTATCAATATTCAAATACCAAAGGGTAATGAACTCATAATATCCATTCCTCTGGGGCCCCCCTCATTTCATTTTTCCTTATATAAGCTATATAAATATCAATAGCCTTAATACTCCTACATGAATAGATGGATCTTGACCAAACTTAGTACACATACACTTGATTATCCATATTCAAATACTGAAGGGTACTGAACTCATAATATCCATTCTTCTTCTAGAGTGTTCCAGAAGGTTCTATATTATTCTATTGGGATATATAATGGGATCTAAAAGCTTATTTGAAATAAATTGCACTGAGCATGATCCCATAGAGGAAAAGGATCCCAATGGGAAACAAGACCCAACAGTAAACCGGAACCCATTGGTAACGCGATCCCATCGGGTAACGGTTATCAAACTGCGATGGGGATTGCAGACCTGTTTACTTTTACGATTTTGGCGTACAATGTACGGTTTTCATGTGTATAAATTATATATGATGTATGTTTATTTTTTTTACTATTAAGATACTGTATTGAAAGATTTTGTGATGATATTGTACGATTTTAAGAGTTTGAGGGTAAACAGGTCTGCTATGGGACACGGGATAACATCGGAAAATGGGGTCCCTAGGTGGAAAGGGATCCCACAGAGGATGGTATCCTAACGGGATCGGTAGCCCACTGGGATTGGGATCCACCAAGATTGGGATCCTACTGAGATTGAGATACCCATGGGATCGGGATAACACCGCTATCTGGATTACCCCTGGATCCGGAGCCACAAGAAAACAGGATCCCACCAGGAAACGGGACTGCATCAGGATCCGTGTCAGAATGTGATTGGGGTCCTTGATGGGAAAGGTTTCCCATCAGGATGAGGTCCTAACACAATCCCAGGCCACGCCGGGTATATTAGCTAGTAAATAATAAATTATACATTGTTTTTACTTTTCTAAGTTAAATAAAAATTCTCCATCAACTCCCACAATTATATTCACTAGCTCCTCTTAACTGGTTAACCACCATGAGCTGGGAGCGGCTCAGCATTTCTTTCGCTATGGCCATGAGTCGCTGGTAGCGCCAATGGTTTTATCGTAATAAAACTAGTCAAATATTTATATTATCCCGTTCCTATTTCAGTTCGAGATTTTAATTTTCCTTCCAGGATGTTTATTTTTGGAACCACATGCTATTGGCAGAAGGTTTTAAAAAACGAGCTGTTAATTAATTTTGATTTAATTTCCAAGCTAGTTACAAAATTGTAAAACTAGTTTAACGTGGCAACAAGAGACAAGGTTACTAAAGGCATATGTTACTGGAAGTGTAAATATTATTCAATTTCTCTGTTCTTTGGCGCAATTTTCTTATTATTGGATATAATATTTGGAAACCACTAAATTAAAGGCTATATATAAAATTTATCGGCACATTTATAAATTTTGTACGATTTTTCTGTTGCAATTACGGTACTAATTTAACAATTAATAATTTCCAAACAAAATTTAAATTTACAAATGTTTTACCTTTATCTAATAGACAATTTAATTTCCTAAAACGTGGATAATTACTCATTAGAATATGTTTATAATTAAGCTGAATGCACCTGCAATGAGAAAATTTTAAATTTAATTCGGCCACAGCCGGGTTTTCAATCTGGTAGTTTATCAGTTAAAACGCAACAGTGGATGCACACTCTGTATTAATTCCAAGTGAAATCTGTCATTTTTCAATAAATGACAACCAAAAATAACTTGGTAACAGGGTGGATAACATTAAAACAGTGTCCTGTTTAACTGTGCCCACAACCCTATTGAAATGTACATACATTTGCTTTTTTCCTAGACTAAATTTCACCCATAATCTTTAAATCATCCCTGTATTGGGTGTGTGCCCCATGATGAGAACCGCAAGCCTGGACAGATTTTCTCCATTCTGACTGACACCAGTTACAAAATATGTTGAAAATCCTGTTGTGAACTAGATTTGAGGGGTGAATGTTTGGTATGGAAAATGATATTTGGTGTAGAGAGTATATGTGAAGCTGTAGCTATATGCTGGGATTTTGTGACTTATTTGGGTAAGGGGAAATGTGTTGGTGTTATGGTTTTTGGAATGATATTATATTTAATAAAAGTGATGTTTGATTCATGAAGCAATGGTTTGTTGAGCAATTGTACCCAAGACAACGAAGCTAATGAACTGGCATTTCCCGGTTCGTAACAGATCCATTCTAATCAGATATAGTGTACTCTATACATTAATCTCGCAAAGTGAAAATAAATCAATGTCATAGAAATATTTTCAAAAAGTTTAAATTAAAATTTGTTATTACTCACTGCATAGGGTCTCATTGCCTCTATGGGGTTTAATTGACTCTGCTTGTCATTTTCAGACAGTGAATCATAATACTCTACATATTTCTCTGCATAACTCTGAACCTCCTGTTGGAAAATGAGACACGTTAAATTACACAAATTAGTAAGAATCAAGTAAAGTATTATTTGAACTTCTGTCTGCATACAAGTTTCAGAGTCAACACTGCTTCCTCTTTCCTAAGAAGCAGAATACTTGCATGTGAAAAGGAGGTCAAACTTTCTTCATTACCGCAACACAAAACTGTTAATGAATTTGTAATATATAAATTGTTTTCATGGCTATCTACAGCCAGCTATTCATTACACATTAAATATATACTCATTATATATGTGACATTCCTTTTTAATAAATGAAAACTTACAAGAATTTAACAGAAATGTTGTAAAATGTATCTACAAGCAAAATATTGTCCTAAACTTTTATCAAGCAATATAGTAGGACTTTGTCATTGCAGATTTATAACCATAACTGGTAAGATTATGACCATTTTGTGGAGTAAGTAAATTATATGGCCCTCTACTTCTGACTTGTGCCAAGTTATTCTTTTCTACGGTCATGATCTATTGGAGCTTTTAAAAAGCTGTTTAATTTATCCTGCCACTTAATCCACAGTTGTGGACAACCACAGGAGAATATTAATCCTTCATTTGAGAGGTAGTCAAGATTCCCATAGAACCATCCATTTGAGTTTGAACTGTACAAAGTTAATTTTCAACCTAAAACAATATTTAAAAACACAATATTTAGACATCTCTCTGACCTGCCTCAAAGCTGTTTCCAGATTATCCAGCTCCACCTCTGTAAGCTTGTGATAGAGGGAGGAGAGTACTTTACTTTTCTCTGAGAAATCCTTATCAGCCACAGTAGACCTCTTCGATTCACAGAAATATTGATAAAGATTTCTATAAGACAGGAAAAAAAAATGGTAAGAAATTCGATAAGTGAAATAATCAGCAGATTAGAAGCCTTTGAATGTTACAAGTGTCTTGAAAATGACTGAGCTGCTAGAAAAGTATAAATCATCCACTGCCTAATTTCCTAATTTTGTGTATACTATAAAAATGAATGTGTGAGACTTGCTTGGCACTGTTATGAATTGAAAAAAATGGGTTACAAGATCTCCTCCAAACAAGAAGCCCTTTGACATAATAGGTATTTCAGAATATAACAATTATTAAATTCATCCCAACAGGGGCATTCAATCTCTTCACTAAGTTAGCAAGCTTCTCCAAATAAAATAGAGATTGGCACTAAAACATTAAACAAAATAATTTAGTGTAACTATCCAAGTTGAGGGTATCTGTTGTCATTTTATGCCCACCCAGACTCAAAGTTTTTGTTTATGAAATCTGTTTTACTGTATTGGCTGGCAGTGTTATTTTCCCCTTTTTTTTCTTGTTTTTTGTTTTGTTTTGAATACAAGTTTTTTTTAAAAAAAGCCTGATTATTTTGAATATAATTGCAAACAGCCTTGAGGAGAAAATAGATTTATAAAATGACATGATAATGAGAGAACATTTTACATTTATAAAAATAGTTAATGATTATGTATATTATGCTTTAAAATAAACATGTAAATACTTAGCAGGGGCTGGAGGCTTTCCCATTGATTCATCAAAGATTCTCTGTTCATCTTTCGTCAAATGAAACTGTTGGGGTTTAAATGAACCATGATGACTTGACCTATAACTTTCAACATCTTTCTGGAAATAAACAAACCATGTAAAACTTATCTCTTGTTAAAATCTTTTTAAAAAATGAACAGACAAGGAATTGTATTATAACAGTTAGTAGAAAATAATGTTTTACTTCATGTTAAGACACCGTAAATTAGTTTTTAACTTGGAGAAAAAACAAACCTCATATTCTTGCATTTGATCTTTACCCTTGATAATCCACTTGAGTTTTCTGTGATCAGACAGCTTCTCATACTTTTTCAGGCATGCTTTAAAGGCTTCCAAATGATTTAACTGAAAAATAAAGTATTATTTTATAAAGAAATTAGCATTGTTAAAACAGAAAATATAAAAAACTTTTATATTTAAAAAAATCAGAAAACATTTTTTTGTACATTATTTATCTCTTGCTTCCCAGTTAATTCCTGGATAATTTCTACACCCTGTTTTAAAGGTGATCTAAAAGCAAATGCATTCCAAAGAAAAAGTCCCCTAAAGGAAGAGGGGGTATTAAAAATCGTACTGCTATTTTTGTGCCTTTCTAAAAATAGATTTCAAAGCCCCTCTCAGAACCTATAAAATATGCCGAAATCTATTTTGCTGCGATGAACAGTTTTGACAATGCATTCTCTAGTTTTGTTTCTGCACACAGCACGGTTCAACCCTAATCCATGGTGCAAAGAGTAACTCACTTGAGTAATTTAAGTTTGTAGTTACTAGATGGCGCTTAAGGACCTGCATACATGATTTATTTATTTTTACCCAACCCTTTATTTTATTTTGCTTTTTGTATTTGTTATTTCGCAGTGTACTTGTAAAAATTTAACAAAGGGAGCCTGTTGAAAACCTAAATTTGGCAAAGGCGCCAGGAACTAACTAATTTTAGAACCACTGGCATAACCCAATGAAATAGATGTCACAAGCATGGTGGACATACAGTGGAATAAATATTACTGTAATACCTCTACAACTAGAGTTTTTGAATAACATGCCATTTATAGTGGCAATTATTTAGACCCCACTTCCAGACACACCCGTAGACAAAATCTCCTAAATCAACACCACTCAATTCCCCTTTCAGGCCAAATGTAATATAATTATAGACGGTCTCCAACCAATTGTATTTCTAGATCAATTCACTAATGGATGTTGAATGCAAATGCAAGTTCGAAAATGTCCTTTTTAATTATTATTATTTTTTTAATTGGAAAAACTAATGGAATGTATTTAATATTAAAATTGTTGTCTTTACAGGTTTTGGCATACAATTGTAAAAGACTTCTTACAGATCTGTGTTACTGAATAAGGTTTTGCTGTTTATAATATATGCAAATTCTTGAATAGTGATAAAGGTATCATACAGGTGTAAGTCGTGTCAATGTGGCCCTTGAACTCTTGGAGACTGAAAAAATTATTTTCAACAAATCTATAAATACAAACTACCCTTGATTAAGATGACTTACTTCTGGATGCTTAGCCTTGAATTTTTCCACTCTCGATTCAGCATATAGCCTAGAGGGCAGAGGTAGTGTTGGCCGACCAGTATTATTTCCAGAGTTACTTGGAAGAAGGGCTTCTGGATGGTTAAGCCTTTAAAAAAAATTTAAAAATAAAGCATTTTTACCTTTCAAAACTACCATGTGACAATAATCAAATTTTGTAATTTGTTCGAATTAAAAAATAAACTATTTTTTTATTTTAAATTTACATCACCCCAGCAATTAAAACACAACCCTGAAAAAGTTTTTTCCCCCATAAAATAATGCAAGGCTTGAAAAGTGATTGAAATATGTAACAAAATATAAGGCATGGGGTCTGCATTAAAGATTAACGCGTTAAAGACAACAATTTCTGTAAATATAACAGTAGTTATTTAGTTAAATGACACAATACAAATGTAGAAAACAGAATTAATTTAAAATAAATTAATGTCTCCTACCTATTAAATAAGATAGAAGGAAAGAAAGAAAAAAGGATGGAAACAAGACCCTTCTAACAAAGAAGAAGTGGTGGACACTAATAAAAACATTGTTCTTCGTCATCTAAATAAAGAATAGCTGTAATGGTTTATTTAAAAAAGAGGAGATAAACTTACGAAAAAACCTTTAATTCCTCTGCTAACTTCTCCTTGAGTTTTAATGACTTTCGCCTGTATTTCTCCTTTGAACAAAAAAAACATTTACATTATATTTATATACCTAATAAGATTTTTTTTTATACCCCAAACCAAATACATGCTAAAGCTGCTGTACCCAACCAATTTTTCCATGGACCAATGGTGCTATGGTTTGATTCAAGTACAAAAATTGTGCACTCTTTGTCACCATGCTGACCAGTTTGTATATGGCTGCGAATTCATTGGTTGGTGACCTGTATTTGAGCATGTTAATACCAACAAGGTCTTAAATCTATGTGGTCAAGACATCAGGTACAATGTAAAACAAATCATAAAAACTAATGCTCAGCAATGGTATGTGACAAATGCAATGAGATTTTTGGGATTGCTGACCAAAATTTTAAGGTTATTTTATATCTTGCAACATTTAGACCATCCTGTTAGACAATTTATATATACTACAAATCAAATATATTTACCTTCCTGGATTCTGGCAAATTTTTCCACTCCATGCTCAATAAGGCACTCCTCTCTGCAAACTTCATTCCTTGCACTTTTTTAAACCTTTTTTTTACAAACAATGCATAGGCATTTTGGAGCTTGGTTGTCGGGAAATCTGGATACTGCTTTATTGCAAAAAGAAACAGAGGACAAAGGTATCAGAGAAAAAAAACATAAAAGTAATATAATAGTGACCTTTAAGCAATCAGGTGCATTTTCTATGAAATACTGATGTTATTGCTGGCTAGCAAGTTTGGGACATAATTAAAGGTTAGATGTTAATTCATTAATGTTTAAAGAGTCATTAAGATGAGATTAACTGTTTAAAAATAACCTTGTCAATTCTGACCAGAATATTCACAGCCAGTTAAGCATCACATTGTAGAGAATATAAAGTAGTTTTAAATTAAAACAAAAACTTTATCACTATTTGAGATTTTGGAGCATTAAAAAAAAAGAAAACCAATGGCCAAATATAATAACTCAAAGTGATCATCAGAATCAAAACCATTTATTTTTAAACAAGATGCCCAAGTTTTATCACATTCCCCAGCCTCCTTACTTGTAAAAATGAACTGTTTAGTCATTATATTGTTAAAATACATTTGCAATCTCCAAGCAGTGGAAAAATTCACATGCATAGATAAGAGGATTGTCTTATTAAATTATTCAGGATTCTCAGGATCAGCAACAATAGATGATGAGATCAACTAAAAAAATTGCCAAAGGAAATGTTGTATCAGATGACTCGGCAGAGCGCCTGGTAGCAAAGGCTGGAGATGAAGAGGGCTATTGTACTCACAACTCTCGTACACGCCACCAAGGCATGCACATTGTAAACCATACATGCTGGACCATCCTTTCCAAGACTTGTAAGATTGCACCACCAACACTATGCTAGACAACTGAACAATCTACATACTATGTTGTTTGTGCACATTTGTTGATATTTTTTGGCTTTCTCAGCATTCACATGTTCTTATAAAAAAGGCAAGCCAGGTGGATTGGACATGTTAAGGGAATGTGAAACAGCTGACTGCCAAATCAACTAATGTACTATCCAGAGAAAAAAAAAGGTTTTAAAAATTGTCCCTCAAATCCATGGACACCAACCAACATGAGCTTATTGGAAATACTTTGGTTTGCACAAGCTGGAGAAGCAAACTCACTGTTGGAGCACACTCTTCAGGGAGTACCAAACATTTTACTGTTCATTTAAACAAATCTAATTTTCTTTTTAAATTATATAATTCATTTATCCCTTTGTTATGATGAAAAAAACACCCCTTAGTTTTAGAAACAATAAAAAAAATTCAATAACTATATAATAATCACTTCTCTCAAAGGAATAATATAAACTGCATGACAAAGCAAACTAAACATGCCTTAAATAAATTTCTTACTGCAAAGATATCTCAATACTTTATTGCATGCTAAAAACCAAACTAAATCATCATATCAACCATGTCCACCCGGTAGAACACCTGCCATACTTCAATTTACAAAATTTGGGTAGGCTTCAAATGTTTAAAACAGGCTTACCTCTTTGATTAAATTTTTCTTAGAGGTAGAGGTCTTCGAGGGACCAGCAGTTATTAATTGTGCAGCATCTGTTACGATTTCCTTCATAGTCCTATATTTTCGAACCTGAAATTAATTAAAACCCTCATTAAAAAGTGGTACTTTTATAACACATTTAGGGATATTAATGTTTTGTTTGGCAAACTGACTACCTGTTTCAGAAATACCATGTAAAAATCCCCTATCAACTCTATTGGCCTCCATACTCGAAAACTCCCTTAGCAAGCCATACAAAAATCATATGACGCTCGTGGTAAATTAAATTTCTCAGATTATTTGAAAACTTCTTTGGTAAATGTATGGGATTGTAAACAATCTCAGATGCTTAGGGTTATATTTAAATGATAGAATATAAAGGTGCAGGGAGAAACGCTCTTTATAAAGGCAATGTAGTTTTACTTTCAATTACCTTGGTAATCAATTTATGGAACATCATTTTATTTTCTTCAGGTGTTCGTCCATTGACTTCCAAAGCTTCCCAGTTTATAGAATTCTCAAAAGTCTTGTAAGATTTTGTTCCATCTATACCGTTTATTTGCAAAATCTTCTGAAGGAGCAATTGCTTGTCCTCGTTTGACCACTCTGAAATGGCATATTTAAAAGATCAAATTTTACAAGTTTTCTTTTTGATTACTCATATTACAGATTTATTTCAATTAGTAATGATGAATAAAAAATATAGTAATCAAGTAATTAAACAATAATTCAGAATAATAAGCAGAGGTCACTGGGAATAAAAACCTATGGCTGCGGCTATTCGGACCCGGTTCCAAGAAGTGAGAGTTTGGGTTTATTAAAAAATATTTTTAAACTATTGTAGGGTTTGTAAGACAAAATTAGGTATCAAATGAAAAATTGAATGGACTATATTTTTGTAAACTTACTTCTTCAGTTTTACTAAAATAAACAACAAATGACATACGAATAGCATTTAGTCAAATGGACCCGGACACGCGGCTCCGCTATTCGGACCCCGGTCCCTTTAGACTCAATGCTATATTAGACTCAATACGATTAAAATTGCTTTATATTCACCAAGGATTTTCTCAAAGTTGACTCATTGTAAATGAAAAATAACACTATTCAAATGTAGACCAAGATGTCCTCTAAGGCGAAAGTCCGGAAAAGGAACGCAATTGTGGTATCTAGTAATTATTTTATGAATGAAATAGCACCAACCAAAACCAAAAAATTAAAAACCCTGATTTTCCTTGACCTTTTGCTGATGCCCATTTCCCATCACAAAATTTTTAGTAGTCTCCCTTGCTTTTCCGAAGTAATTAAAGATGGCAGCCATGGGAAACACGATTGCGTGGATAGTCCAAATTTATCTAATTTTTTCTTGTGGCACATCTAGAGGGATACAAATTTACCGAAGAAGACCTACCTATCACAGATGAGATGCACATGTTAAAACAGTATAGAGGGCAAACAGAGAACTAACCAGTTTTATACACTTCCAATGACATGATTACAGTAATATAACATTTCTGTTATAATATTTTTTTGTACGTTAAACATCAATAAATAATTTAACGTTAAACATCAATAAATAATTTACGCACTTAAATTAGGGCGGCCAAATGTCCAGTGAAAACGGGATTGTCACAATCGTACCCGGTGTCCCAAAAAGTCTCTCGGGGCGCCTAAATGTCCCATTTTTCTGCAATCCTCCGAAGTCCGGTCCCAAATTATTTCCAATGATTACTCCTTACTTAAAAGTCTTAAGCATCATTTTGTTTTGAAATTCATGTTTGCGTATATTTCAATAAATTTCTTAAATTACAGCAGGTAGACCAGCCGCACAGATAAGAATTAGTTTGGTTATTTTGCCAGCAGCACAACTGGGCAGAATTGAAGTAACTCTGTGAGAGTTGTATGCTGTAATGTTAAACAAGCGTGAATGGTTGGAGTGGCTGTCCTGACACTGCTTGATCAGAAACAATGTTAACTGTTGAACATGCAGGCGCCCAATGGCGTTAGTCGCTCGTGCGGAATGCAACAACAGTTTTTCGTGGCACTGTTGACCATGCAACACTCACAGTAGTGTTATAACCGGGTCATTCTTTGCCAACTGCGACCTTTGAGAACTATCCCCTCACTATTATTTTTTTAGCATTCTTATTTTATTATTACCATAATTCTCTCTCATCATCGTTTCCTTCTAGAATGCATTATTGTTTAACCCCCACTTTGTTTTGGTAATATACCCAAGTATTTTTTCCTATTATTTGTTTGCAAGATACTCATTAAATTACTTGGTAGAGAAATAGATTTTAAAATTAACAATAGTTTTGAATAAATCGCGGTCACGTGACATGGCTGACGGACAAATATCTCGCTCCACTTTTTTTATGGCGGTCATGTGACTTGGTCGCCGGACAAATAGTGAGGGAGATTTACGCGCCGGACGTGTTGGCACTGCCTTTATAATATATAACTTCAAATAATATTTTGGCTAGCTGTGAAGCCAGTGCCAGTGGTGATGTGGGCTCGTGTGATGGCTGTAGTTTTCCCCTCCACCACTCTGCCGCGATGCGTAAAAGACAGTGTCCCTACCATAGATCTTATATGTATAAATAAGTAGTAAGTATTCACTGCAAAATTATTGTTTTTGTTTATGATATAATAATAATAATAATAAGGGGTCTTATATAGCGCGGTACCCCAGCCTAGGGCTGGGCTAACCGCGCTGTACATAAAAAGAGACATAATCATGACATTAAAATAAACGAAGTGGATGCATACACTGCAGCGGTGTACCTAGCGAAACCATCGGCTTTGGCCTGCGTAAACCGCGGCGGTGTACCTAGTGAAATCGTGGGCTTTGGCCTGGGTACACCGCGGCAAAAATTTACCATTGGCCTGGTTTTAAGATATACTTGTTAGAGAAGATCTTGTGTGGTCAAGTGGTAGAGTGGACGCTTGGCGATAATATAGTTTGAGATCAATTCTCAGTAGGGGATCGAGGTTTTTTCCTCCCATTTTAATTTTAAAATATTTTGTAGCTATTTAAACAATTTAAATATATGTTTAAATATTATATTAAATGCACTTTATATATTTATTTATATACATACGTGTTTCAACAAGTTGTGCCGGCCTTTGACTTTGAAAATTACCGGTAAATTTAGTAATAAGACTTTAGACATTTGAAAACAAACTTAAAGTTTCTGAAAGCGCATGTATTACATGATGATCATGTGTAGTGTATGTCAATGTAACATGTATAACAGAAACATTATGAATACTAAGTGACTGATATTCTATTGTATTTCAACATTCTTCGTGTAGTTGAATATTTACATTTTAATTTTACGAACACCCAAAGAAAATACCAGTATGAATAATATTCTTACCATATGAATATTAATGTGCATGGTCGTATTTCAACCTTGAACCATCTTGCTTTCACTATGCCTTATGCATTGGCAAAATGTACATACGATATCAAAGGTTCATTCACAACACTCAGTCTCACAGCAAATCTTTTGAAAACACCTCGATTTTAGAAACTTGCGGAGCGCTAGCAAACTGTATAGCAAAGCCACAGGTCTGCGTTTACCCTTTTCATGACGGAATTTGTTTCCAGAATGGCATGGCATGTGCTATTCTCAGGGTAAAACACGACTTTTTCATCATAGAAACCATTGCACAATGGCCGGCTTGGGACAGGATTTGCGATATGTCAGAGTTTTGTTTTTTTTAATTGTTAAGAAATCGATCCTTGCCGGGGGGGTGGGGGTGAGTTATGGGCAGAGGCTTAACCAAAAAGGGGGCATTCATAAATCACGGCTCAGGATATGGGTTGTCCACAAAGGACGTCCGCATACCAAACATACCATTTGCATCCCCCCCCCTGCCAGCATTTTTTTTACTAATGTGTAATGCCAATGTAAAACTAAATCAATGATATTCAATTATTGTTAAAAGACTTTTAAAAATCACTGCAGTGTTTCGTATTTATCATCATACTGCTGTTTTGTGTTGACACATGCTTGGTATCACAATGACAATGCCTCGGACAACTTTAACTTCACGACTTCATGATCAATGTATGACTATGTGTTTCTCTTCCCGTAGAGTATTTGTGGCGTAATTATATCTTGGTGCTAACAAAATAGATTCACTGTCTTCCCATTCATTTTTACACCATGCCCTGAGGGATCACATTCAATGTTATATTTATAATGCCCCCCACCCAAAAAACAAAAAAACAAAACAACAAGCAACTGGGTGGGGGTGGGCATGAGAGAATAATTTCAAATTAAGATTCACAATCATATGATAACACTTACAATTAATAAATATATTTGCATTTCAATATATTGGGGGAGGGGGGAATAAAGTGGTTAACTTTAAAAATAAATCATGGTTTAACATTACACCCCCAGCCCCCTCCTTTCCAAAAACAATAAGAAATTCTTTACATGCACTTTGCCACATAAGCGTGGAACTTACTCAATATCTTCCCAAGGCAATAAACGAATTTTCAATAGTTTTCAGTTTTAACCTGAGTATAACATTAAATCTACAAGTACCGGTTAGGCCGAAAAGTTAAAGACTCGCAAAGACCATGTTTTGCTACTTTAAATCGCTGCGGTGTACGCAGGCCACAGACCATGATTAAGCTAGCTACACCGCCACGGTGTATGCAGGCAAAAGTCAATAGTTTCGCTAGGTACACCGCCCCGGTGTACGTAGTGCCTGCCTAAAATAAAATACATTTATGAAATAAAGAACAGCAAAAAAAAATGTTTATTCACCCATCCCAACACATAACTTTTACAAGGCAAACCATGGACGGCAGCCAGCAAGATCGTTTATCGATCATAGGAGGGGAATCACTCAGACTCAGGGTAGTATAATTTAAAAAGATGTGTTTTGAGATGCCTCTACTCTAAATTAAATTACAAAAGTCTCAAAGTGAATGTAAATTTAAAAAGATTTCTAGGCCTAGGTCTCAAAATAAACTTATGTCTAGATTAAACCCCCCACCCCTTCCTGGTTTCCTCTTTAGCTGAAGGGTATCCTCTCCCCCCCACCTCCTTGGGTGTGTCCCGTTTTTTCCAGTTCATGATTTGATCACCCTAGCCGCTAGACCTAACCTAAATTTAAATGCACTTTTACCCGCCTTGATTTTTTCCCCGGGCTGTTCCGACACTCCAGTCCACTGGGCTTACGTAATCTTTAGGTTCAATAGACAATATAATACTCCTTCAAAATAGCTTACCCATGTTTAAGGTTACACCCAATAGTCTACACAAAGAATATGCGAGAGAGCGAAGAATACAATGTCAGTGTGTACAACAGTAACAAGCAACGTGACGCTTGTTTGGTTCGTTTGCAGTCTTGAAAAAGTGACCGGAAGTCGCTACAATTTACCCAAAACATGGATCAGCTTAATTAATTAAATAAGTCTTAATATTTAACTCTACTTTTCTTTGGTTGTGCAAGTTTTTATTTTCTTCTTTATCAATTAGTTAATCCTAAGTATAGGAAATTGTGACTATTTGAATTATGATATATAATTATAGAAATTGATACCACATAAACTGGCCCTAGGACTAGGATGATTCCTGGAAAGATTGTTCAAAACTTAACATCCATTGGCGAAATGGTGTAAATTACTCCAAAATGTGGTGGTGGTGGTCAAAATCTTGGTAGCAACGAGGGCTCAATAGATATTATTAAAGCTGTATCAAAAGCGCGTTCCTTTTTACGAGGAAAAAAATTATGGCAACACCACATCTAGCCAGTGTAACTGTAATGGCGAAACGCAACCAACATATTGACAATGTTGTGGTCATTTAATTAGTGGCGGCATGCGTATCGGAACCTCATGTCTTGCTTTCGTCATTTTGGCATTGTCGCCTATTTAATCTTAAGCTCAGTGGAATCACTAGGGTTGATTAAGAATGTGTTGTAAACAGTGGCGACGCTACACCAGGTCCCACCGGGTCCCAGGACCTGTTAAAAAAAACTTGGGACCTGGCAAATGACCTGGTAAATTTTTATTAGTAGTTTCTATGCTGGATATGCTGGAATTTCTCGAGAAATACGAGGACGCATTCTACGAAAGTAAACGACTACTGCAAATTGGATGCACGATACCGGTGTCATCTGCAGAAGCAGAAAGATCATTCAGTCAACTAGCTTTAATAAAAACACATCTTCGCACAACCATGACTGACGAGCGCTTGTCAATAGTGCTGTAATATCGCTACATTCACAGAGGGCCAAGAAACTGGATTTGGAACGTAATGGTGGACAAATTTGTGGAAATGTATCCTAACTGCAGAATTATTTTGAAATGAAATTGGCCTGTCCTGTGTCAGTGTATCTTAAATCAATGGGTCAATAGTGTGGAGTGTCACGAGTGTGGATTCTCTAGATGAACGTGATTGACCTTACAAATTATATGATACATTCAAATAAATTTATTATGACAATTGACAATGTATGTAAACTTTGGGTTAAGGTAGTAGATTCATAAATATTACTTAATAAATACATTTTATTTTTAATACATTTATTTGGGACCCGCCAAATTTTTTGAAGACCTGCAAGGGACCCACCATGTTAAATTTGATGGCGTCGCAACTGCCCGGGCTCCCGATCCTCCACTGACTGCTGGTATGTTCAATATTATGCAAAAAACTAACAAAGTGAAAACAGTTGTGAAATGTTAACACATATGTTTTTACTACTATCACCCATATAAAACCTGCAATAAAGTATTTCTGTATTAAAATTAATAGTTAATTGATTTTGTAATAATAGTAGACAAAAATACTGTAACTTTTTGATAGATAAGTAAGTCAGAGAGAGCACACATTTACATTTTAAAGTTCTTTTTTATAGATTAGCGTCTGGCAAAGTTTTTGAATACATCATCAAAGTTAATTTTGTACAAGTCTGCCTCAGTCATCAGCGAAGATAAGGAATCAAGCCTTTCTTGTTTCATTGTCGATCTAATTAGATTTTTTTGTACGTTTTAACTGAGAAAAAGACTTGTGGTGCCCTCCTAATGCTTGGTGCCCCCCTAATGCTTGGTGCCCTAGGCACGTGCTTTGTTTGCCTAATGGTTAATCCAGCACTGCATCTAATGTAGGTTATTAGGGTCTGGGGGTGTTCGTTCAGACACAGAGTTACAGGCCTTGTTCTGGCTTCAATTTTTTTAATACAAGCATGTTCAATTGATTACCCCATGCCCTGAACTTAATTGAACTGTACCAGCAGTCCCTAGTATATTGAACTGTACTAGCAGTCCCTAGTATATTGAACTGTACCAGCAGTCCCTAGTATATTGAAATGTACCAGCAGTCCCTAGTATATTGAACTGTACCAGCAGTGCCTACTATACTGAATTTTACCAGCAGTGCCTACTATATTGAATTTTACCAGCAGTGCCTAATATACCGAACTTTACCAGCAGCCCATACTATACTGAACTGTACCAGCAGTTCCTACTACATTGAACTGTAAATAGTATCACCTTTCATACAGCTTTCAATAGTTTAACATATACATATATTATTAGAAACGACGGTAAAGATGATCTTACAAAGCATGAGGTTTTCATATATATAATATTTAAGCTGCTTGATTAATAAATTTTGGGAGTTTGGAATGTAAACAGCTGATCTAATAATTTTTAGTAGAGTTTGACGCCTGATCAAGCGGACCGGACCCTTAATCACGGGGAGGGAGCTTAACCCCTAGCCCCTAGCTCCCTACATGAGGAAATATGACATTTTCATCTTAAAATTTTAATTTTTCAATTTTTTTTTAAATTTTCTCTTCTACGGTCATAAAAGTTCCTAACAATCTACTCCACAGCTTGTGCATTATTTTTGTTAACAACTGGCAGATGGAGAAATGACCAACCAGGAATGAACTATATTCGGCTTGCTTTAATTTATAACATTTTAAAACTTGTTATATACATATATTATATATATATATATATATATTGATTTTGTTTCTTGTTTCTCTATAATATCTAACATGTTCCATTAAAAAAAACCACAACACCTTATTATCGTGAGTAGTCTAATCTAAATAATTAAACTACAATACTGTAGCGCCATTAAATTGATGCTAGTGCTAGTCAAACTCATCAAAGGTCATACACATAGTCATGGCGTCGTTCGTGACGTTCTTTGAATACTAATAATACCAACGCTGACACAAGCTTGAATGTATTTTACAATATTTATAAACCTGTAACAATTCTCATAAACTCACCTTAAGGTGATGACAGCCATCGTCAAAATGAAGAACATTTAAAGTTGAATGAATATTCTAATAGAACAGCCACGTTGGAATGATTGCCTCTTTCAAATAAGGAGCCAGCTTTAAACAACACGTCTGAGTAATCGGGGAAACCAGTACTTCAATTTCGTTTTCCCCAGAAAAAAAAAATCGGAAATTCCCACACGTATGATGACGTCGTCTTTTTGCACAAACAAAGTCCACTATTTAGAAACTTCTAAACCGGGGTTTCCTCAATAACTCTCAATTCCTGGTTATTGTTTTTTTAGAATAATTTAAAACTGTTGAAAATCTTCTTGATATCTCTTAGTGTACTACAAAGAATGTGACGTAAATTTCATGACAAATTTAGAGTTGCGAAATAAACTCTCCAAATTATTATGATTTCCCCATTTACTGCTACATCATAAGGTCATCGAATTTCACAAATGCAAAACTTAATTGGGGATCTTCAAGTTATAGGCGTATACCACAACCTCCCCTACCCAGCAGACTAATTCAAATATAGCTGAAAGGGACGCGACTTAAGTTTTCCTCGTAAAATCCTTCCTGGTGAATTCAGCTATTTAACTTTAAAAAGTTTATTATGAAGTGATAAGTCCAGGTACGGTGTAAAGACAGTGAGGCTTGGACTCTAACGAAGACATCAGAAATCATATGAAATAAATGGGAGAGTCAAGTTCTGAGAACATCTAAAACAGGATGAAATTAGATAGAGAATAGCAACCAGCCAACCAGGAACCGTATGCACGCTACCAGGATCCCACAATCTGGGGCCGTGCAGAGCCCAGGACAACCGAGTAAATCACTCGGGGGCCCTGGGGCCCCCAAGTGGGGGCCTCTATTGGCAAACTTTTGGTTTCTTTTCTCCAGCGACAAGCTGCGACTGAATGTCAGATATTTGAATCTGTAGGTGAAAAATTGCGGATACAATGAATTGTGAAATCAATTTGAAGTTCTTATTTCGGGCATACACCGGTACGGACATACACTGGTACGCACATACATTGGTACGCACATACACCGGTACGCATATACGCCGGTACGCATATACACCGGTGCGCACCTGTTAAGCTGAAGATTGAACAGTTCAACTGGATTAAAAACGGTCAAAACTCTTCGATCAAACAATTTTTAAGATGAAAAGCCATGTACATCTGTTCATCACTGCAGAAAGGAAGACACTTGAGGGTGGGGCAGACTGCACTGGACAGGACATGTCGAAAGAATGTCCAAATGGACAGGATACATCGAAAGAATGTCCAAATGGCAGAGAGGTAAAGTGGATGTACCACCAAAATCTCAGAGGCTAATGGACCTAGGTCAAAGGTCATTTAAAGTTGAATGAATTTTCTAACACAGGCCTGCACAACTCATATTGTAAGGCGGGCCGTAATACTTTATGAAAAAAATTATCGCGGGCCAAAAGATAATACGAAATGACTTGTGCGAGCCAAAAGGAAGTAGGGGGGGGGGGAAGCTATTAAGAAAATAATAAGGAAAAAAAATATTTCGTTACTTCACGGGCCACAAAGTGGGTACTGGCGGGCCGCGTGTGGCCCGCGGGCCGTATGTTTTGCAGGAAGGCGGGCCGTAATACTTTATGAAAAAAATTATCGCGGGCCAAAAGATAATACGAAATGACTTGTGCGAGCCAAAAGGAAGTAGGGGGGGGGGAAGCTATTAAGAAAATAATAAGGAAAAAAAATATTTCGTTACTTCACGGGCCACAAAGTGGGTACTGGCGGGCCGCGTGTGGCCCGCGGGCCGTATGTTTTGCAGGCCTGTTTTAACAGAACAGATGGATAGACGATGTGAAAACAGATCAACTGTGGCATTGACTTTAACTTGCAATTGACTGTACAGTAACATTGACTTTGCATTGTCATGGACCATAGAGTAACAATGACTGTACAGTAACGTTGACTATACAGTAACAATGACTGTACAGTAACGTTGACTATACAGTAACATTCACCATACAGTAACATTGACTTTGCATTGTCATGGACCATAGAGTAACAATGACTGTACAGTAACATTGACTTTATATTGTCATGGACCATACAGTAACATTGACTTTATATTGTCATGGACCATACAGTAACATTGACTTTATATTGTCATGGACCATACAGTAACATTGACTATACCGTAACATTGACTTTATATTGTCATGGACCATACAGTAACATTGACTTTATATTGTCATGGACCATACAGTAACATTGACTATACCGTAACATTGACTTTATATTGTCATGGACCATACAGTAACATTGACTATACCGTAACATTGACTTTATATTGTCATGGACCATACAGTAACATTGAATATACCGTAACATTGACTTTATATTGTCATGGACCATACAGTAACATTGACTATACCGTAACATTGACTTTATATTGTCATTGACCATACAGTAACATTGACTATACCGTAACATTGAATTTATATTGTCATGGACCATACAGTAACATTGACTATACCGTAACATTGACCATACAGTAACATTGACTATACCGTAACATTGACCATACAGTAACATTGACTATACCGTAACATTGACCATACAGTAACATTGACTATACCGTAACATTGACCATACAGTAACATTGACCATACAGTAACATTGACTTTGCATTGTCATGGACCATAGAGTAACATTGACTATACAGTAACATTGACTTTATATTGCCATGGACCATACAGTAACATTGACTTTATATTGCCATGGACTATACAGTAACATTGACTATACAGTAACATTGACCATACAGTAACATTGACTATACCGTAACATTGAATTTATATTGTCATGGACCATACAGTAACATTGACTATACCGTAACATTGAATTTATATTGTCATGGACCATACAGTAACATTGACTATACAGTAACATTGACTTCATAGTTGACCCGATGAAAACTGACGCAGAGAAGACTCTTGCGATTGCAGGGAAGGTTCACAAAGAAACAGACGACAGACAGAAGCGGCGGTCCTTGGTCGTTGTCATCATCCTCCTATGGAACCAAACAAGCCGCCACTGCTCAGAAGCCCCGGGGACGATTAGCAAACGTCTGACCTAATATCCCAGGCTGGAGGTGGAGGGGTAGAGGAATAAGCCCCACGCTATGGAAAGTGAAATGTTTTATAGGGCACAACTCCAGCAAACAGTCGTCTTATTTAAGGGGGGGGGGGGGG
>CAXITT010000072.1:1361716-1376667 GCA_964033795.1 Lymnaea stagnalis
CCCTGTACATGTTTACTTTCAACGGAGAGCACATGCCAGCCACATGACTCGGTTAAATGGCCGACAGGTTAACATAGGCAATAAACTGAGGGCAGTTTCCTGAAATTGGGGAGGGGGGGATAAGCTCCACAATTTGCTTGGTGCTTGCAGTATACTCATGGGGTGGGGGCGCTCACAGCTTATTTGGTTCTTGCAGAAACATATTGGGATGGGGCTTCACAATTTACTTGGTGCCTGCAGTATGCATTGGAAGGGGGGGGCGCCTCACAATTTAATGGGTGCCTGCAGTATGCATTGGGGGAGGGGGCACCTCACAATTTAATGGGTGCCTGCAGTATGCATTGGGGGGGGGGCGCCTCACAATTTAATGGGTGCCTGCATTGTTTGAAACTCAATTTTTCTTTAAACATCTCTGAGTTTAGCAAACGTCTATGACTTAGTCAATTAAAGAATTGGCAGGTTTGGTTTTCTGGCAGCTGTAAAAAAAAATATAATTAAGATAAAGTTAGACAGTTTACAACGGCCTCAACACTTGCCCAAAACAACATACACGGAGACAGTGTACAACATCTCAACACTTGCCCACACCAACATACACGGAGACAGTGTACAACATCTCAACACTTGCCCACAACAACATACACGGAGACAGTGTACAACATCTCAACACTTGCCCACAACAATATACATGGAGACAGTGTACAACATCTCAACACTTGCCCACAACAACATACACGGAGACAGTGTACAACATCTCAACACTTGCCCACAACAATATACATGGAGACAGTGTACAACATCTCAACACTTGACCACACCAACATACACTGAGGCAATGTCAGCCTCAACACTTGCCCACAACAACATACACGGAGACAGTGTACAACATCTCAACACTTGCCCACAACAACATACACGGAGACAGTGCACAACATCTCAACACTTGCCCACAACAACATACACGGAGACAGTGTGCAACATCTCAACACTTGCCCACACCAACATACACGGAGACAGTGTGCAACATCTCAACACTTGCCCACACTAACATACACGGAGACAGTGTACAACATCTCAACACTTGCCCACAACAGCATACACGGAGCCAGCGTACTACAGCCTGGTTTCTTGCCCACTACAACAAAAGTTACCCTACTGGGACCCGCCCTTTGGGCGACCCTACTGTGAACAATAATTTTATGAGGACAAAGCCAAGAATGCCACTATGAATACACCATTTCCCGAGTTGTGGGAAAAAATAATGTTTCAATAACATCATCTTGGGGGCATAGAGACACGCATCACGTACTTTGAGGTCAGTTCTGTTTGTACAGTGATCAGATCGTCCTGAATAGTTGACACAGAGGATAGAGTCATCCTGGATGGTTTGTACAGTGCATAGAGTCATCCTCGATGGTTTGTTCAGTGGATAGAGTCATCCTGAATGGTTTGCACGGAGGATAGAGTTATCCTGGATGGTTTACACAGTGGATAGAGTTATCCTGGATGGTTTGCACAGTGAATATAGTCATCATGGATGGTTTTGTACAGTGGATAGTGTCATCCTGAATGGTTTGCACGGAGGATAGAGTTATCCTGGATGGTTTACACAGTGGATAGAGTTATCGTGGATGGTTTGCACAGTGAATATAGTCATCATGGATGGTTTGTACAGTGGATAGAGTCGGAATTTGGATGGCTTGTACAGTGGCTTTAGAGACGGTCTTTGTGTGGTTCGTACTGTGGAGAGAGCCGGTGGATGACTTGTATGGTGGATAGAGTGGTCTTGGATGGTTTGTACAGTGGATACAGCCGGTTTTGGATGGTTTGTAAAGGAACCCTAATATACAAGTCACTATTATCAATTTAACTTAAATACCTCGTCTCAGTCAAACTCCCTTTATATTTAGTTAATGATACAGCTGCTAGGTTGACTGTCGAGCTGAGAGACCATATTGTTTAGGTCACGGTTGGTTTGAGAGGTGCTTATGTCTAAGATAAGTCACTGTCGGGTTGACAGGTCCAACTGTCGTATGGTATTGCCGGGTTATGAGCCAAAATTAGGTCTTGAAATCACTGGAGTCAGCTGAAACATGAATTCCAAAATTGCATGGGATCTAATTCCTGGTTTGTCCAAAATACTTTCCACATACTAAGATGTCCTTGCCTTACACCGCCTGGGTCGTGTTCCAAGTATTTCTTCTCATCTGTTCTACTTCTCTCAGGGAGATTTCCACGTGCTCACAAGTTGTAAACACATGAAGGTTAGCACTGCAAATTGCACACCACACCTTCTGACATCGAGGTGAGCACTGAAAGTTGCACACCACACCTTCTGACATCAAGGTGAGCACTGACACTTCCACACCACACCTTCTGACATCAAGGTGAGCACTGACACTTCCACACCACACCGTCTGACACGATTACACAACTTTGTTATGATGACAGAGAGTAAAAACATTAATAGTTTAAATGTAAGCGCATGAACAAAAATTTGTGAAAAAATTAAAAAGACGGCTTATTCCTTGTGATGGAAACAATATGATTTTAAAGCACTGGGTGTGTGTTAACAAGAAAGGAAGATAATTGCTCATGTGGCGCTATCCCCGTCGTGCGCTTCATCACGTACGCACCAAATGTACACAATTATAACACAAAGGAGTCAATTCAACTAAGCATTGGTGAATATATAGAGCGCCATTTGGAATAATTATACACTAGTTATAGCTTGCCATACATTGGCGACAGCAACGCATAACCTTCTCATTCTACTAAAGTTACTTGACAAAACATTAACGAGGGGGCTATTCGGACCCGGCTCCCTTGAGGCCTAAATGCTATTCGGATGTCATTTGAGGTAGTTAATTTTAGTTAAATTGAAGAAGTACGTTTACAAACATATTTTTACAAACATTCAATTATCTTTTATGTGACACCAAATTCTGTCGTACAAAACCCAACAACAATATTTTTTAAAAAATAAACCCAACCTCTTACTCTTTTCCGGGTCTGAATCCCGGGTCCGAATAGCCGCAGCTAAACATGAACTCAAGTAACCCACATTTAAGAATCCAAATTTTTTGCTCCCCCCTCCCCCAAACCATGATGCGTCACTGTACACTTTTTATTTCACGTCCATGAACTATATTAAATATATTAATAAAATTCTGAGGTCCCAACCGCTTTTAAACTTAAACCGAATATTTATTACACCATATTTACATTGAGACTATTTCATTTTCCGAAAAGAAAATATTACGCACCAAACGCAGTTGCGTTATTTAACGATTTTTGCGTGATTATCGGGAATTAAATTCCGGTATTTTACACTCGCAACGTAGTTGTGCCGTCACTTCTAATCCCAAATAATGACAACATTTTGACAACCATGACCAAACGGTTTTAAATAAACTGGTCTTAAATTAAAAAATTTTAAAAAAAAATGTTCTACTTTTCATTTTTTTTTTAAAGTGGACATTTTAATTTATAGAAATGTTTAAAACTTTGATATATTGCTAAAATATATTGCTAAAATCCACCTCCTGGCAAAAAGATCCCGCTCCGGAGCTCCAAGCTCCGCCCAAAAGCCCTGATCAATTTATCAATTTGAATAATTATTAAACTTAGACGTTGAAATTATTTTTAAAGGGAAATCTCTCATAATTTAATAATATAAGCAGTTAATCGGTGACTTAACGCCCTTGTTTTAGAAGAAATCTGCCACATTGTTTTCTCTTGGTCAGTTTCACAGGTATGTGAAGAAGCCAAGGTGTCTACACTATTATAATTTTCTGTGAATTGTCAAATTTATTATATTTTAAAAATGGATATTTCGAATATGTTTTATTATGCAATATAAGGCAACAGGTAATTTTTTCTATATTAGACAACAGGTAATTATTCTTTCTTATTTTCTTATCCTCCCATGTGGTCTAGTGGTTAGGATTCCTGGCTTTCACCCAGGCGGCCCGGGTTCGATTCCCGGCATGGGAATTTTTTTTTTCTCCAATTTTTATGGTTGAGAAATTCGTTGTTTTTATTTTTTATTTTTCAGAATATAAATTATCTGACTAAATCAATGGCTTTCTTTAAGAGAAATTCCTTGAGAAATTCGCTTAGTTTCGTTGACAACTTGTGCCCGGTATTTTTGGAGAACATTAATGTAGTATATAAATTAGACACAAACAATTTGTGTAAATAAAACAAGACATGTTCAGCTTTAATGATGACTTTACAACATACAAATGTAAAAGTTATTGGTAAATGACAATTGTAAATTGTACAGACTCTGATCTCACTCGAGTCGGTTTCATAATATATTTAAGTTAAATTCAAGAACAGGGTTTCATCAGGATCGCCACAAAGAAAGTGGGGTAGACGAACAGGGCGCATTTTCCATCAGACCAGTGACGTAGCTTGAGTTCTATTACGCTTAAAGCGGGTCATTGATTTGGCGGCGTTCACTCCAGAAAAACATCAACAATAAAAGTGAACGTCAATTCCCTTTAAATAGTGTTGTTTCAAATTAATTGAAACAAATGTGAAGTGCCTTTTCACATCTCTGTTTTGTTTATAATAATGATCATCACCGTTGTATTTGTTCAATCTTTTTTGCTGAAGGCTGCTGAAGGCTTAAGTGTCTCCTCGCGGGCTTTTCTATTGAACAGTGTTAAGCTGTATTGAAAACGCACAGATAACTATGGTCTCCAATTATGGTGGTGTCCCAGGGGCCTTAATCCAATGATGCGTTATACCAGGACACATTGAATGTTTTTTTTGTTTTGTTTTTTTAAATTTTATTTGCATTGGTTTGTTTACCACAATGCCGTGTACCATCTTCAATAGGAAGGGTCACCAAACTACGGCCCGCCGGCTCGATGCGGCCCTCAACGTCAGTTCATCAGGCCCGCCGACTGTACTTGAATTTGCTTGATAAACGTATGGAAAACGATTACGCTGTGATACTATTTAAATGTCAGTACTATGTTTAGATCCTAGAAGATCTTCACACGTGCGGAGTGCGATAACTTCCTGGCAGTTATGCGCCTTCAATGTACCATTTCCCAATGTAAATTATTGTATCCAGATTTTCTTGTTTTTTGTAATGTTTGCTTATGTTGTGACTTGGACACCCCCTAAACATTTGGATCAATTCAAAATGCATCGTTCTACACTTAAGCCTAATCGGCGAGCAACAGAAGAAGAGATGTTAGTTGAACTTTTAGGTTTCGCTGATCTATTTGTACAGATCCTTTGTTGTTCGTTGTTTCTGAATTAATTTTGCTTTATAATTTTGTATTCAAACTTTTTATTTGTTTACAGAACTTCAGAATAATAAACAATCTGTCCTAACTATTCGAACGATGCAAAATTAATTACGGTATATTTTTTTTTTAGATAAGATTCAAGTAGAATTTTTTTATTTAAATTGTTTTTGTGAACTAGATTTTGATGATGACGCCAGGTGCATTTTTGTCTTTCTTTTTGGTATGCGAAAATTTTTTTTGTCTAAATCGTCAATTTAAAAGTAAATTCTATCGATTTGGTTAAAAGAAATGCGTTAAAGTACATTGAAGAGGCAATTTGTAATTTATCTGAGGAAAGTTATAGTATTTCAAATAAACATTTCAATCAAATGAATATTGGGAAATATATACCGGTACTTTATTTGTATACCATTTCCCCACAGATAATAAATCTATGATGTCTTCTGTAAAGAACTCATGTCGTTGTAACATAATTTTGCCTTTCATAGACGACTTATAAAAATGACCAGTTTTAAAACCCCATAAAATATATAGACCATTCTATGAAACAATTATTAAAATGTTATTATTATTAATAGTATTTGCTCTCTCTGGAATAGCTTGGAAATATTTAGAAAAGGTAATTATTTTCTTCAAGATTTTAAAAAAAAATTATTTGCTTTCAACGTGTGAAATCCTAACCTTGCTTTCAACGTGTGAAATCCTAACCTTGCTTTCAACGTGTGAAATCCTAACCTTGCTTTCAACGTGTGAAATCCTAACCTTGCTTTCAACGTGTGAAATCCTAACCTTGCTTTCAACGTGTGAAATCCTAACCTTGCTTTCAACGTGTGAAATCCTAACCTTGCTTTCAACGTGTGAAATCCTAACCTTGCTTTTTGTGACGGAAACTTTGATTTTGACAGGAATTATATTTTATTTTTATTATTATTATTTTATAATTCATGACTAAATTAAGTATTTTACCCCAAAAATAGTTTAAATACATATTTTAACGCATTAACCATTTAGGAATATTTTTTTGAAAATTTAAAACACAACCAGGTCAAGCAGAGCGGCGCTTGACTATTCGCTGCCCAGTATCCTCCCTCCACCTTGCGGTCCAAGTTGATAAGTCCCCGAAACCATCATGTGCCCTCAGCAGCCGTAGGGTTTGTAAGGTCCACACTCCACATGATGGCTCTGAGGTCAAGTGACACCTAAATGTTTAACTAGCATCTCACCCAATTAACTCCAAATAAGTGTAGAATGAAGTAAATTTAAATTCATTTATGTGCTAAAATGTATTGATGTATTAGTAAATTAGTAAATTCTCTGGGGACTATAAAGATGTAATGGGCGAGACTAATCTAGGTCAAAAGCATACACTCAAGGTTGGCACATCTGGAATGAATCTAATTCATGTTGGGCTTGGGCTGAGTTAGAGATGTCCCTGGTCATTTTATGGCTAATGTTTGCGCCTCCCATCCAAAAGTATCAAACGACCCATACCAAGTTGTGCGGAAGAAACAACAAATTAATGTATGCGCTAAAAATGCATCCCTGTATTTTGAATTCATCAAATATTTTCTAAAATCTTAAAGGAACCCTGATCCAGTTTTGCTCGAGAGTCTTCCATACCCTCAATTTCTGCTCTCTCCTCTCCTCGCGTCGATCATTGTGACAGAACGTGGTTGAATCTAAGCTTGTGCCAAATTACCCTGGTGCAAGCCAAAACCGGAGAGAATTCAGTTTACGTATGGCACTGTGAACCGTATGCCCCCGCCGGAGGCTTTTCAAATAGTCCAATAGAAACACTGAATATACTCAAAAATTCACCTCTTGATTTTTAAAAATCAAATTCTGGGGAAGGTTTCCTCAAAACCACCTTACGCTTAGGAGCCATTTGCGCCCTCGATTTCTGACATACCTTCCGATAAAAAAAAAATGACAGCATAGCTGGCAGAGGCTTAGATAGAGTTTTTGGCGCCAGGACACACAATTCATTTCAAGATTATTTTCATCCATTAAATATCATTAAAGCCCATTTTGTCCCTCCCGCTGTACTGACTAACGGGGACATGTTCTCCCCTCTTTAATGAACCATATGGTCACTGGCACTGCCTGTCTGAAAATCTGAAGCATCTATCATTGTTCCGGATGTTTTTTTATGTTTTTAAAAAGTAAATAGTTCTATTCTATTTTTTCCCCGATAATTTACAGGTTAAATTTTAATCCTGAAAAGTAGAATATATATACAAAATAAAATTAACAAAAAAGACTTTCTATCAAAGACGAGTTAAAACTCACTAAAAATTAGGAAAGAAAGAAAAAAGTGGGGGGGGGGGGGGCGCGGAGGGGGAAAAAAAATTGTGTTAGTTTGTGAAGTTTTGTTGAATTATCGCATGTAAACAGAAACTTTTGAAAATATGATTTAAGCATTCGTATTGTGATACCAATCGACAGTTGTTATCGGGGGTCAAGGGTGCCTGTAGGGATTGGGATAGGGGAGCAGAGAGTGAAGGCGCTGAAGGCTCTTGAGTGAAAGTGGGGGAGTGTTCTGGGCGGGGTGGGGGCTTGAGCCCTTTTTTGTTCAGTACTTCCATAGTTTTCAACTGGTCAATATGGAGTTGAGCGTCTTGAGTTCAAAACTATTTAAGAAAACTTAACAAAAAATATATAATTTTTCCCCAATCATTTATTGCAGTGACATGAAATGTCCAAAAACTTCCGGACGTTCGCAACGATTTTTCTCCACTGCACAAATCTCCATGCGTAAAGGATTGGGTTTGTTAGGGCACTGCAGGTGACCAGGCTGGACAGGAAAATGCCCATGTTACTCTGGGCGAACGAGACCTTCTCGAAAGTCTTTGTTGTTATCAATATAGCCAAAGATATAACGAAGGGCAAGGTCACGAAGCAACACCAGAGTGTGAGAATGAGAAGGGTGTTACGGATCTTTGCTGCACCGTGTCGCCTCATCGTCCTCTCTTCTTTGACCAATGGGAGAACATTGGCCACTGTGTGTCGATTACCATTGGCTATAGTGTGTCGGTTACCATTGGCTATAGTGTGTCGGTTACCATTGGCTATAGTGTGTCGGTTACCATTGGCTATAGTGTGTCGGTTACCATTGGCTATAGTGTGTCGATTACCATTGGCTATAGTGTGTCGGTTACCATTGGCTATAGTGTGTCGGTTACCATTGGCTATAGTGTGTCGGTTACCATGGGCTATAGTGTGTCGGTTACCATTGGCATCTGAGTGTCGGTTACTTTCGGAACTTTTTCCTGAGGATGATAGCTCGGTGGCTTGAACGTTAGCCATGTCATTGTTAGTGTAAGGTTTTCCTTTATCTCTCAATAACGTTCTGGTCCGTTTTCTTTGATAGAATGTATGCAGAAAGGCGGGCAGGAAGAAGAAAGCGGGAGTTGTCTTGTCTTCATTTTGTGTGTCAAGCAATACTGGAACTTTGCCAGCACGCGATGAGCTGCGTGGTTCGGCTATCTTGACAGCAGCCGCCACGTCATTATCTGGTTTGATAAACATTCTAGCTATTCGAGGGTCTTGGCATGTGTCTAAACAAGGGAGATCGCCACGTTTTGACGTAGTCTGCAGTTGTTTCCCTTTCGAAATCACCTTTAAACGACATTGCGATCCAGCGTCAACTTCCTGTATACCCTCAGGCTGAGACGAAATATTGGACGTGGAAGGAGGTGATACCCCAAGGCCGTTGGGTGTTTTTATTTCGTTTCGCAAATAATCAACGAGACGCTCACAGTTTTGTCTGGAGACAGAAGCAGACGACTCCGCCTGAACCCCGTTCTCGGGTTTAACCGGTCGAGACGCGCGTCTCAAGACTGTTTGGTCTGTGGTCGTCGACTCCGTGTTTGTCCTGTTACTTGCGCTTCCAGGATCCTGCAGCACAACGTTGACCGTTCGGTTTAACTTCCTGACCTTCATGAAGATCTTCAGGTTCAACACCGACACGAAGCAGGCGCACAAAGTGCACGTGCCGGCGAGCACTCCGATCCCGGGGCTGGAGATGGGTATGAAAGAGATGCACGGCTGCCTCCCGGGAAACGTCAGATCAAAACAGCCGAGCACGACCAGGAACCCGAAAATCCAAATGGCGGCGACGGAGAGGGTGACCTTGACGCTGGTGACGATTTCGTTACAGCGGAGTGGGGAAAAGACGGCGATGTAGTTCTGTAGAGAAAGCTGGCTGATGGCGAGGTAGGAGATCACGATGGACGCGTAGCAAAGATACATGGTCGGCCAACATGCCGGGTGGTCGGTGGTCACCGGAGAATCCCGGAGCACGCCTCGGTAAAATACGCCGCTGACAAACATGAGATCGTTGACGGAGAGGCTGATGAGGGAAATTTTTAACGTGGGTCTTATATCACGGGACAGTGCCAGCAGGATGACGCCTGCAAGGTTAAGGCCGATGCCGATGAGTCCAAGGGAAAAATTCCGGTGTCTGATCACCGAAGACTCGCGGATGGCGGTAGCTGGGATTGACGTCATGTTACCCGGGAGGTCGTTATCTGAATAGCTGCTGGTTATCTCCATCGTACGGTCGTGACCTCTAGTGTGGTGGCTGAAAATAGCATACATTACATTTGAAGTCATTGACGTGGTTGGAGACATTTTTATTAAGATGAAAAATCGCCATGCCTCAATAAACAATTACAAGCGGTCACGTTTCTACGAGTCATTCAACGTTTTAGTGGAACTGTTGCGATGAAATATTTCAACATCAATGTTGAATCTTGATAAGCAATCAACTTGTGTTGGGAACTTTCCGCGTTTGATAGGGATATCTTATTTACTTATCCCAAAAATTACAACAAATTGAGCGTTGATTTCACTCTTTTCTTCGTCTCTATATTAGAAGACAGAAATATTCAAGATTCGATCTTAAATTTTTTCTGAAAACATTTTTTTGAATATCTGAATTATATGATTTATTTTGTGCATACTTTACAAAAATAACAGATTATTATAGACGATGACTAAAATGCTGGTTATATTTTTGTCCATCTATTGTCGCGCTCATCTATTGTCGCGTCCGTCTATTGTCGTGTCCATCTATTGTCGCGTCCATCTATTGTCATGTCCATCTCGTGTCGCGTCCATCTATTGTCGTGTCCATCTCGTGTCGCGTCCATCTATTGTCGTGTTGTATTTCGCAGAGATTAAGTTGAAAGAGGGTGTAAGGTTATTCCGTAGAAGTTGAAGATGGCGAATAAATTGCTTCGGCATGGTGCCCCAATAAGACCCAGTTTGTTGCCCACATTGATATGTTGCCACACTAAACCCTGTTTGTTGTCCACATCGCCATGGTGCCCCACTATGAACCTGTCTGTTGCCCACATGTTGCATTTTCATGGTGCCCCTCTATGACCCTGTCTGTTGCCCACATCGCAATGGTGCCCTACTATGACCCTGTCTGTTGCCCACATCGCCATGGTGCCCCACTATGACCCTGTCTGTTGTCCACATCGCCATGGTGCCCTACTATGACCCTGTCTGTTGCCCACATCGCCATGGTGCCCCACTATGACCCTGTCTGTTGCCCACATCGCCATGGTGCCCCACTATGACCCTGTCTGTTGCCCATATCGCCATGGTGCCCTACTATGACCCTGTCTGTTGTCCACATCGTCATGGTGCCATGCTATGAACCTGTTTGTTCCTTCAGTCACTAATGTATACGCTATGAGAATGTATTTATTGTGCGTGTGTGTGCGTGTGTGTGCGTGTGTGTTAGTTTGTTTATTTGTTACAAAGAGCTTTCCTTAAAGAATGGTGTACGCTTGACTGCACGCGCCAATATAAACGTTAATGGGAATATTACCTTTTTACCAACCAGTTATAAATCATGCATTCAACATTTCTGATGCCCTCTCGTCACAGCTTTTAGGTCTAACACTAACAATAACAATAACATTTTATTTGAACATGATTTCATTTTTATCCATTTTAACAACAACTCCATACGTTACGTTTGCATGCACAGATTTTTATTTATGAACATTTCATTTCTGCTCGAACGATTTCAATCATGTCTTTAATTCTACTTAAAATTAGTTATTGATTTTTTAATTTTTTTATTTATCACACCTATCAATCTTTTTTTTTTTTTAAATGTTTTATTTAAACTTTTTTTAAAACTTTTTTTTTAAAAAAAAAAAAAAAAGTAGTTATTGATTATTGTTTTATTTTGTGAATGTGAATAATTTACTGAAATCTACAAATGCCGAGGTATTCGTGTTGAAATTAGTGCAATAAAATGTTATCACATGAGAATTTTTCAGAAACATTTTAAATTGTTTTGGAGATAGTTAATAATCGGGAATAACTTAAAGTGCTTTAAAAAAGACGAAACCATTCCTAACTGAGAGCTTGAAATAAAAACAGTATAACAAATTTTTTTACTGAGAGGCTTAAAAAAACAACAACCAGAAATAAATCCTCCTAACTAAAGGGAGTCAAATCTTAAAAATCCTTAAAAGGCCTTGACCTTAACATCGTGAGTCGTCATTAGAGAGTCAACCATTGAAAAATGTAATCTTGGAGCTAGTTGTGTGTGCGTGAGTGCGTGCGTGAGTGTGTGCGTTTGTGTGTGTGTGAGTGCGTGCGTGAGTGCGTGCGTGAGTGGGTGCGTGAGTGCGTGCGGGAGTGTGTGTGTGAGTGCGTGCGTGCGTGAGTGCGTGCGTGAGTGTAAATGTGTGCGTGAGTGTATGAGTGCGTGCGTGAGTGTGTGAGTGCGTGCGGGAGTGTGTGAGTGCGTGCGTGTAAATGTGTGCGTGCTTGAGGAAGTAAGTGCGTGTGCGTGAGTGAATTTATGCGCATGTCCATGTCACAGGCGACACTAAACTCGTCATGTTTTCATCACAGCTGCTGACTTAAGTTAAAGTTTAATTCGCTGGATATACATTCAACAGACCTTTTGTTGTTGTCTGCAGCGCGATCAATAGTTCGACCTCTTGCTTGCTTCCCCTTAGACATAGTCATTTCGCTCATACACATATTTGCGTTCAATTGACACTCTCTGTAATATGAGGGATGAGTAGTGGATACCATGGACACAGTCAACGCTGTCCAAGTCAACGTGTGTATGTGTGGCTGTAACGATGTGTGCAATAGGCGCGCAAAATGAACTTCCCAGAAGTTATCACTGATTGGTATTTTTGTAAAGTAAAGTGCATTGCTTGAATGCAAGTTTTGTAAAGATATTTCTAGTGTAATAAGAAAGATGATTTTAAAATATATATATATATATATATATATGAATAGTACCCTTATAAATGACCATTAGACTGTTGAATAGTGCCCTTACAAATGACCAGGTGAGGATTGGTCAGTCGCGTGACGACAGCCACGTATTTACGAAGCGCTTTATCAGGAATAATTTTAAGATCGGTAAGATGGGATGAAATTTAATGTCATCTAAATCTAACAATAAATTGAAATAATATTTGTTCACGTGATCAAAACTGGGTCAGAAGGTTAATGAGAACATTTCTACCAATCTGCAGAGATTACTTCAGTCATTTAATCAGTTGAAATTGACTTTTCCCTAGCTGACTTGTGACTTGTGACGCATTTCAGAGTTTGTTTTGGTAGAGAAACACAAACAGAGGAAATGTGTCACGATTATCAAGATTCCTTAAATTGTATACGAATGTGTCACAATTATCAAGACACATTAAATTTTAAAGAAATGTGTCACAATTATCAACACACCTTAAAATTGTATACGAATGTGTCAAAATTATCAAGACACCTTAAATTGTATACGAATGTGTCACAATTATCAAGACGCATTAAATTGTAAACGATTGTGTCACAATTATCAAGAGACATTAGATTTTTTTTAAAAATTGTCACAATTATCAAGACACATTAAATTGTATAGAAATGTGTCACAATTATCAAGACACATTAAATTGTATAGAAATGTGTCACAATTATCAAGATACATTAAATTGTATAGAAATGTGTCACAATTATCAAGACACACAAAAGTGTATGGACATTTTCACGATTTAAACTATTTTTTGATAGATGGCGCGAGATAGAAGTTGCTCACTAAACAGTTTCAGTTAGTTCAAATTTCCCAACTTTTAAAGTCAAAATACCGAAACATTTGAAAAAAAAAAAAAGATTAAGCAAAATTCACGCTCTTAATTATTCAGCGCAACTAAATATATATATATATATATATATTTACACACACACACACACACACACACACACACACACACACACATATATATATATATATATATATATATATATATATATATATATATATATATACATAAATAATAAGAACAAGTACGTTTTGAAATGAATATATTTACTTACCACTATCATGCGTCACGCCATGGTGCTATGCCAACTATACGATCTGTAAATATCAGATGTCGTCTAGTCGCGAGGGAATCACCGGGAAGAAGTTCCGTCAGTCGCCAGTCTGTCAGTCGCCAGTCCGTTGCGTCACTGGTGGTGCATGGGCGTCACAAATTAATGGGGAGAAAATCGATCGGAAGACAATGACTGGAGGCGACCCGTCGACATTGTTGTTTCCTATGTGAAGATGTATTCTTAACCGAAGCTGCGTGGACCCTCAAAAGGTTTTCATCCAGTGTAAATGGATCCCTATGGATGGATTCTCAACTAGTGTTCGATGGATCCCCAGTGGTTTCTTAACAAGGGTTGTATGGACCCCCAATGGACATCTTAACCATTGGGCCGATGAACGCGTTACAGGAAATACATGAAGATCAAATAAAATGTGAACGTCTAAACTCACACTATATTTATGTTTACCCATTATGGTCATTTTATTCCAGATGTAATATATTTATGTTTGGTTACTGATACACGTGGTAAATATACTGATTTGAAGGGATGGTGCTTTTTCCACGATCACCTTACATACAACCATCGTGGCTACCGGTACCAGGATATGTTTAACAACAAATTTTGTAATTATTTACATGGCTTCAGTTTTAAAGAAAGAAACCCTTTTTTTTTTTTTTAAATGTCTTACATCGGCAACAAAAAGTCTTTCATCTGTTCTGAAAGAAGTCTGGTCTGCTGGCGCGATTGTCGTCCACATGATCAGAACCAGGATTATGAACTACGACATTTTAAAGTTCTTCTGTTAAGTAATGGAAGGAGAATGAGAAATATTTCTCTACCAGAGGACAGAAGCTGCCAGTTTTTTTTGGGGTTTTTTTTTTTTTCAGATGTCAAAGCTGGAAGCGTGGTAGAGAAAAGGAAATCTCACTTTTGTGGCAGTTGGTCTGGGAGGAATTAGTGTACTGTGCGGCTCATTTGGTAGTTTCGACCATCATGTGATTCAACGATACGGAGTCACCATTAGGAATACTTCTAAGTCACTGCTAGCTTTTCTGAGACAAACTTCCATTGAGAAAGAGAGATTTGGAAGAGAGGGTTGGCGATAGGTTGGAAGAGTGGGTTGGAAGTAGAGACCGACCGAACTTCGGCTTCTGTTTCGGTGCCGAAAGTGATTAAGACTTTTGGCTTAATTACGGTATTCATTATTGCACGACGTCCTGCTGTCATCGTATGTTATATGAATAATACTCTGCCAAAACTGCCCACAGCTGCATGATGACTTACTTGTCCTATTTTTCAAAAAAAAAAAAAAAAAAAAAAAAA
>CAXITT010000072.1:1377556-1390412 GCA_964033795.1 Lymnaea stagnalis
TTTGTTTTTATAAATAAAAAAAAAAAGGAAAGGGCCCTCAAGGGTTTTTTTTTCATGAATTTTTCCCCCCCCCCCCCCCCCCAATTTCTCCTAACATACTACTTCCAAAAACATTTTAAATCTAAAAAAAAAAAATTAACTTACTTTTAAATTAAAATGGTAAAAAGCCAAAGTATTCATTAGATCATGGGTCTCAAACTCAAACCATCCGGGGGCCGCAGGAGGTAGAGTCTGATTGAGACTGGGCCGCATCAAGTATTCCATTTAAAAAAAGCGATTACAAATTCATTAAAGTAAAGTACAACTGTTACAATCTGCTCAATCTATATTAATAACAAATAAAAACATTAAGGGTTCTCAAGAACTGGGCTTCACTTTCTTCCTCCTACTCATTGTGGCCAGAGATCTGATAGCGCTTCTTCTTACACAGCTGAGCAACTTTGGCTTGGGTGAGGAAGCAACTGAGAGCCTCAGTCTAGCTTGAAGATGCTCACTGGTAAGTTTGGCCCTGAACTTTGACTCTTTAAAATTCATAGTGGGAAAAGAGCTTTTACACATATAGGTACTCCCAAACAGTCACGTTAAGACTTTAAAGGTTAAAACGTGTTCAAACAGTAGACAGGAGGAGGCCATATTTGTGAATTATTAATGCGAAGGAAGAAGTATTGTAGGGAGAATGAAATTTGATTTCTTTTATCGTAGAAAAGGCCTTTTTGATTAACCCTATTTTGAAAGTGACCAAGCTGACAGGCTCGGAATTTCCCTCATTCGTAAACACTAGCGGCCATTTTAATAGGGATTCTTTTATACCATATCCGATTGCTACGATTTATACAATTATGGTTGTGCATTACCCACCAACTGACTTTTTAAAAAATTTCTCAAAACCGCACTTTGGCCGCCATGTTTGTTTCATAAAATGCTATGAAATAAAAATGTTTAGTCCGATTTTAAAACGGTTCTTACCATTATCATCAACATACAAATATATACAAGCAATAATAAAAATCAGAATTGGACGAGATTCGACTGAAACCGCGGCGTAGGGCCACATTATAGATATGAGGATGGGTAAAATCTCGCCAGCCGCATTAACACTAAACTTTTCTGTCATGTAGCGGGCCGCAAAAGATCGTCTTGCGGGCCGCGAGTTTGAGACCCCTCCATTAGATGTTCACCTTAATTAATATTCACGATGATCTCATTGTTTATAAAAAAGAATGTAAATATTGATACTTTCCCCATCATTTTCGATGTATTCAGAAAGTAAGCGTTATCGAATATAAAAATATCTAAATATTTCATTTTCGGCTGTTTCGGCTTCGATTTCGGCCAAAAGTCTCGTTAAGCGTTTGGTTTCGGTTTCATCCGAAAGTCTCGTTAAGCTTTTGGATTCGGCGTTGGTTTCGGCCGAAAGTCATTTTTAACTTTCGGCCTATTTTCGGTTTCGTCCGATATCAGAAAATCACTTTCGGTCGGTCTCTAGTTGGAAGAGAGGGTTGACGATAGGTTGAAAGAAAGGTTTGAACTGAGTTAACGATTCTAACTTCACCAAAATTAGAGGAAGTCCTGCTGTTGGAAACGATCAAGAGTTGCGAAGGGGTGGGTTCGGCGTCTGTTTACTCTCTCCACACATTTACCCTTTGATACACGGACATGTATGCTGTTCCGATTATTTACCCATTGTTAAACCTGTTCCTTACTCCTATTTTTAGCCCTTGTTACCTGTTCTCTGTTCCCATACATTTTCCTTTTGCTTAAACTGTCCTCTGATTCAATGCACACACAATTGTGTGCCGAATGTTCTTGTAATGTTGTCTTCGAAAGTTTACTACTCCTTAAAATAACCCTGTCACTGTTGAACGAAATGAAAGTCTCAGAGTCATTGAAGACAGCACGGGCAGAAGGTTTTCAATTTAATCCGTCGTAAATGAAGAGATGATCAGTTTGGCTTCTCGGTGGCCTTTCTTTAATGTGGTGAAATAATCGGAAATGTAAACAAGGGTAACCATGACAACAGAAAGCTATAAAATACCCACCAATGGCGTGAAGGAGGAGACGAACACAACAGAAGCTCGTGATGGGAGGGAAGTTTGACAACATGGCAATTTGTGTATTTATGTTTGTAACTTTTTGGACCAGAAAGAAAGAAAGAAAAAAAATAGAACACATCTAAATGCATGGTTGCAACATATCACATGTTCAAGAAAAATTAATAAGGAAATAAACATAATGGAGAATACCTATTCAATAGTTTAAATGGAACTATGGTCGTGGATAGTTGAAAAAAAAAAAGGGGGGGGGGGGGGATATGTCGATTAATGCAAGTGTGATACTATGAATTTTAATTAATCTAACAACTTACATTTTGATAGAAATATATTTTTCCAAAGAAAACAATTTACTGGGTTTGTTTTGGGCGGGGGGGGGGGTGGTCATATTGAGAATGGATGAAAGGAGTGGCGCCACTAAGGTGTGCGGGCCGCACCGGGTGACACCCTCACAAGGGGGTGACACCAAATGGTAAACTGCGAATTCGACAGAGTTCGCCCGAGTCGGTTTCATAACAGAACTAAGTTGAATGCAACAACAGGGTGCCACCAGAGCGGGGTGTCCCATGAGCAGGGTGCCACCAGAACAAGTTGATACCAAAAAATGGTGCCGACATAACAGGTTGCCATCAGAAAAGGGTGTCCTCAGTGCAGGTAGCCACCATAGAAGGGTGTTACTATACAGTGTGTCACTATACCAGGGTGCCTCAGAACTTGTCACCAGATCAGGATGCCACCAGAACACGGTGATATAACCTGCTTGTTGACCTAGTCTTGTTTCAACGTAGATCTAAAGCGTCCACCACCTCCCCCCCCCCCTCTTTTTTAATTTTGATATTTACGTCACCGATTAAATATGTAGTGATCCACCATTACCCACCCGTCCAATGATTGGGAAAATGTTGTTAGCGATCTTCTTAGTTTTAAAGAATGATATTGGGTGATGCAATTTTCATAATTTCTTTTCTGGAGGGTTCTAGCTCACTCCCTAAAAAAAGCCGGCAGCTTTCCCAGTCAGGAGAGATTTTTGCCAGATTTCCTAAACTAATGACTTAATATACTTATAGGAGTCTTTCAAAATTGTAACCTTTGTATATATATATAATAGAAATATTAATATATATATATATATAAATATTTCTATTTTTAGAGAAATATACTTTTTCCTTGCTATGATTTATAGGATTTATTTCTATTTGATTTGAATTGTATATGAATGTAATAGTATAATTACAATTAAATTAAATATTTTTAATATATTTAGCTTTGGTATTGTTTTTCTTTGTGTACTGGTTTGAGTCTTTCGTTACGTATTTTTCATCTAACGCGTCAATTCGCAAATTTGAAACGTTAGATAACAACGTTGTCACAAGAGGAGGGTGCCATCAGAACAGGGTGCTGCCAGATAAGGGTGTCACCCGAACAGGGTGCAAGTAGAGTAGGGTGACATCAGGGCTGGGGGGTCACCTTAGTAGGCAGAGTCGGGGGATTTTCGTGGAGAAGACTGGAGGTTAAGAAAATGGCAGAGTAGCATCAAAGAGACACCGGACTTAGAGGGGGGGGGGGTCAAAGAGTCGCCGGACTCAGGGGAGCATCAAAGAGACGCCAGGCTCAGGAGAGCATCAAAGAGAAGCAGTTCTCACATTTCAAGAAAATAAGGAAGACGGTTTTTGGACGTTTTGATTGTTTCATTTTGATCTCCATACCAGGTCAAGGGGGGCCATCAGTGAAGTAGCAAATATGTTTTTGTCTGTTCAAGCTAAGAGTCTACAAGTGCCGACTGATGAAGAGTTGCCGGTGTCCATTCCAGAATTACCGGTGCACATTCCTAAACTTACCATTTCCGATGATGATTTATCTTCAAGGGAACTTAAATGAAATAACAAAGCTGTGAAGACAGATGAAAGCAGCAGATATTGATCTCGACGAAGTCAAAGAATGGTGAATATTTGAAGTTTTGACACTCATAGTTGAATGAGACTTCCACTAGATTATCTCCCAATCCTCTTATTGAGCCTACAATCATTACTCCCGACCAGGGACGTGCTGGCACATGGAAACCCGTGACGAACGGTGTAGTAAGAAAGGCCCGGACCCCCCCCCCTTCCCGCACACCGAAGATTGTAGTAACTGCCCAAAAAGGCCCATGACGAATGCTCGTCGCGACGTCGTGGGCCAGCACGTCCCTGCTCCCGACACACTGGACGTCATGTGCGTGGTATTTTTAAAACAAACTTATAAAGATCGATTAATTATTAATTGCTCCACCATGAAACAGTCCAGGGCGCTCCACCATGAAACAGTACAGGGCGCACCACCATGAAACTGTCACGGGCGCTCCACCATGAAACAGTGCAGGGCGCTCCACCATAAAACAGTCCAGCGCGCTCCTACAATGGAACAGTCCAGGGCGCTCCAAACATGGAACAGTCCAGGGTCCTCCTACCATGAAACAGTCCAGGGTGCTCCACCATGAAACTGTCCAGGGCGCTCCAACATGAAACAGTACAGGGCGCTCCACCATGAGATAGTCCAGGGCGCTCCCTCATAGAACAGTCCAGGCCTTTTGGTCTTCCGCTCTTGTCTATTGAAAGTGATAAGGTGAAGGTGAATGTTGATTATGATGAAGTGATTGGCATGTTTGCATGTTTGCATGTTTGCATGTTTGAAAACCAGGAAAGAACCGTTTTAACAGTCAAGTTGAATGTCTCAATAAAAAGTTGGTGCTGTTGCCGTTGTTAGAACTATTGTTGTTGTTGTTGTTTTTTCCTCGTATATTTTGCTGCTTTAGGAATTAATTTACAAACATTGATCATGTTAAGACTTATTCAGTTTCAAGTCCGGGGGGGTGTGGGGTGTGATGGGGTGTGTGTGTGTGACATTATTAATTTAACGCACCGGGTGACCCCAACCCCAGTGACGCCTCTGAGTGAAAGAAATGCATTGTACAATTGTTGTACTTATTTGTCATAGTAAAAAGGAATTTTATTTAAAATTAAAAGTAATAATTCGAACTTTCTCATTTTTCTCTCGTTCATTTTGGTTCCTGTTTTCAGCCCTATACATTTGTCAGCGTTTCGACAGAAAACATTGAACACCTTTTGCATTATACATAGTTTAGGTACCGGTAGTAGTAACATGTAATATCATCTTCATAGTAAATATTAACGCATAATATGATGTTGATCTAACAAATCTTATTAATAGTTAATTTACACGTTTATAGTAATTGGAGCTGTTATGGCCACATTAGACATTTTTTTTTTACAATATACTAGTACTAATTATCACCTGTCGTAATTGAAGGACATTGTATGATTTGAATATTTAAGATGATGGCAAATCAGAGCTCCTAATTCTCTACTTTTAACCTTACCCCTTCCCCACACACACTTTTTTTTAAATATTACAAAAAATATGTTTACAATTTTAAAAGGGGAACTACTATATGCTATGTATTATCGGCAGTGCCATAGCTAGGTTTGGTGTCACCCGGTGCGGTCCGCACCCCCCTAGCTACGCCACTGTGAATTGGTCATCAAAACTGATTTACAGGAGATCGCAACCGATTATGACGGGAACTAATGTTATTTAAAAATAGTGTATTTTTTTTTATTAAATAATTTATTTTTTAAACAGATTTTAGATATAACTTAACCCTTTGATTAATTTATAACCAGTACTTACAATCATTTTTAAGAAATTACATTTATTTTTATCATGTGAAATTTGTATTATGTAATATAGGCCTACTATTTTTACCGGGGCAGTACTGGCTCTTGGACCCATGTCCTGGTTTTTTTTTTTTGTGACCAGAAGCAAGTGCAGTTTTAGACTACACCATTTTTCTAAATGACCAATTTCTTAATTTATCAAAAGATTTAGTACAACTAAATAAATAAATGACACAACCAAAAGAAGAGAATATTTGTCTAGATGTTATTTAATAATTGTTGTGGTTTTTTCGACAATCATGTGGCCAAAGGATTTAAAATTTCCTGGCTTAAAATTGGACATTTAAAAAAAAAAAATGTCCTTCTTTTGATTTTGAAAAAAAATAAAATAATATGGTAACGTTTAATTAATCTCGCAGATCGCATCTGTGTCTAAGCCGGTTCAAGGTCGACAGGATTTTGAAAATTGTTATGCAATGTGGCACGCCCTAAACTTTCATTTAAATAAAAAAAAAAAAAAAGGATTTTAAACTGATCAAATATTTATTTAATACCGCAAGAATAATAAAAACCATGAATCTGGGGAATTTTCTGTACATGGATATTTGGTTTTTCAGTGAGCAGTTTAAGCAATCTTCTTGTGGGGAATTTTCTTATGGGATATTTCTTCAGGCGAAAATAATCATTTATCCATTTTTAGAACTCTCAAAGCAACGCTAATTTTCATACCAAAAATTACAAAAAATCAGGGACTACCTATATTACAATTACTCTCATATGTTAATTTTTTAAAAATAATATTTAGCAAATGGTGAATCTTATTAAATAATTATAATAATTTTGATTTTTTTTTTTAAATTTTAAGTGTTTTTTCAGAGAATTTGATTCGAGGGAGCATTTTATGTGTTTGAAAAAAAAGGGGGTGGGGGGACATTTCTAAACATCAAAAGTATAAGCATAATGTCAACCAGGGCCGGCTATGTATCCAGCGCCTACACGCCCCACATAAACTGAATTTCCCCAGTTTTGGCACCCTGAGGATATTCCCTTTGTCTACTTATTTCGCCCCTGGATTCTATAAAGGCAAACATATTCAAACTATTTTACGCAATGAAAGGATATACTATTTTTATGTCAGTTAAGAAAATCAATATACATGTATTACTATCATCTACAGGTTGTTGTTGTTGTTTTATCGATTCAAATGAGCAAGTAATGTCACTTTGGTCGGGGGTGGAAGAAGTAGAAATGAAACCGGGGGCGGGGGTCTGGGGAGGGGAGTGAGAAATTTAAAACCAAGGAATGCATTTTGGCGAATACCTGACTTCAGTTGAGCATCAATAGAGACACAGATAAGTTGTATCAGTAGAGCGGCAGAAATGTTGTATCAACGGGTAGACAGAAAAGATGTATCAACGGGTTGACAGAAAAGATGTACCAACAGATAGACAGTTGTAAATTCCGATTCTAAATCTCCGTTGAAGTGAGCTCAAGTGCAATAACATCGGTAAAGGTTTTGTTATAAGAAACGCTGTTTATCTTGATCCCCTGATTTTTTAAAAAAGTGTCCTTGAATATACTCTGACACCTCTGTGAAAAAAAAAAAGTCACAGCAAGACACTGAATTCAAATTTCAAATAAAATAAAACTTAATGCAAAAGAGGGGCTTTTAATATCTTAATATTTGTTGAAACCGTTGTGTCAATATTTTATAATTGTATTAGATATTCAAAACGGACCCGGTTGGGAAAAGGGGAGTGGGGGTTATTGCAGAAATGTTCTTCCTAATTGAGACTGAAAGCTGGTGCCGTACTTCAAGTTTAAACGTGTTATTTTAGCATGAAATCAACAAGTTAATTTCAATCAGTTTTGTGATGTGAGAATGTTGGAAAAAGATCAACAGAAATAATCCATATTCTAAGAATACTGTGGAAATCTGATCATCAGAAATGCTAACAGTCTGTTCACTCCGTTGACGTCAGTTCATGCTGGGCTTTTGTTTTCATTTTCCTTCATCAAATTTTACTGTTGATTTCCCGGTGTAGACATGGTCAGTGGTTCTGTGATTCTGTGTTTATTTCGGTGACAACACTGTACTTAACTGTTGTTAATTTTGTTTTATTTATTTATTATTTTAACTTTTTTTGTTTTTTTTTGTTGGTGGTGGGGGGTATTTTTAAACAAAATATTGTATAATTCAATTATTAATTCTTGTTTCTAATCTTAATGTAACAATTATGATGTCTCGTTTTTTATGCTTAACAAACTTATTTACATTTGTCCCTCACTTTGTATAGTGTTATCACACAATTATATTTAGCCTAGATTGCATTCATGTCTGTCTGCATGTCTAATTTAATATTGCACCGGTATATTGAACCGATTTCGTTGACTTTTTGCATGTTGTTTTATTTCCGGTGACAATATAATTGTGTGTCCTATATTTGTTAACTGCGCCACATCATTATATTAATAGCTAAAGTACTCTTTGCAATGTCTGTAGTATAAACTATAGGAAGCCTCGGATGGTTTAGTGGCTAAAAGTGGGGATGTGGAAAAGGGGGTCATCCGGAAAGGTAAAGGGCTTATGTAGAAACGGGAAGAGGGAGGGGGGGGGGCGCGGATAGTGTGAACGTCAGGAGGCAAGCATTTTTTTTGTTGTTGTCGTTGTTGTACGCTGCTTTAGGCCCACTCAGGCGTGTATTTCTCTATGGCTGATATATTTGCGAAATTTTGAAAAGGTATAATCATAACAAACCAAAGATTTTATTTAAATTTCATAAAGGAGATCACTCTAAATATTTGGTTGCTATTTATGCACAAATTTTAACTATGCAAAAGTCTTTCTCTAGTTGACTTTGATCGAATGCTATTTAATAGATTAGGGCAGTGGTCCCCAAACCCCGGACCATTACTGGTCCATGGATCGAATGGTACCGGGCCGCCCAAGAAACATTACATTATTTCCATTTTATTTACTGTGCTGTAATTCTCTTGGGATTGTTCGCCTGTTGTGCGAACGTTCGTAGACAACCCCTAACTCAGTGGGGGTGCAGGTGTGCGGACCATACCGGGTGAAACTATCTCGGGGGGGGGGGATGACACCAAATTGAAGAATACCATATTTACACTGCTCGGACAAACCGAATTTCATAAGAGGATAACCGATCACACTTAATTTTCTTCACATGTAAACAGATGCGTAGCGAGAGTGTTTGGCGCCCGGGGACAAGATTTGCACCCAGGGACAAGGTTCATTTTAAAGCGCCCCCTTTTCTTTTCTCATCTCTCAAACCCGTTATTTTTATCAATAAAATAATATCAAAAAACATTTTGGCGCCCCTAACTAGCTGGCGCCCGGGGACATCTGTCCCCCCCTGCCCCCCCCCTTCGCTACGCCTCTGCATGTAAACAGTCCAAATGCGTGCTTTATGAAAGTTACCCAGGGATAAGGTTCATTTTAAAGCGTCCCCTTTTTTTTTTTCCTCTCTCAAACCCGTTATTTTTATCAATAAAATAATATCAAAAAACATTTTGGCGCCCCTAACTAGCTGGCGCCCGGGGACATCTGTCCCCCCCTGCCCCCCCCCCTTCGCTACGCCTCTGCATGTAAACAGTCCAAATGCGTGCTTTATGAAAGTTCAAGGTTGATGCGTCAGAAATGAGGCGACACTATAACTGCCATTCTCATGATTCAACACGGATGGTAACTTTCGTAAGTGAAAGAATGCTATATTTATCTAAATTCTGAGACATAAGACTTTCCATTCATGTCGTGTGATTCGAAGTACATGAATCGAATCGGTAAAAATTAAACACATTTAGAAATGGCTTTTTAACAAAATAATATTTTACAAAATTTTCGAATATCTTTTAATAATTAAAATTGAAAAAAGGGGCGTTGGGGTGGGGTTTGAAACCAAACACATATCGACACACAGGAGTACTGAACAAAATAATATTTGAGCCGTTTCGTCACTACCACCGCCCCTTAACGTTTGAGCACGATTGACAGGTAGACATATGCAGCTTTGAAGATCAGGAAAGGACAATTTTAAATAAAGTAAATTTTAAGTCAAAATGACTATAGCTTAACGAAGTGGCTATTCGCACCCGGGTACCAGAAGTGAGAGGTTGGGATTAAAAACTATTTAATAATATTTGGACCCGCACACGCAGCGCCGCCATTCGCACCCGGGTCCCATTTAGACTCAATGCTATTCGGATGTTATTTGTGGTAGTTTATTTTAGTTAAACTAAAGAAGAAAGTTTACAAACATATAGCCCATTCAATTATCTTTCATTTGATACCTCTTTGTCTTACAAACCCAACAATAATATTTTAACTAGTTTTTTTCTTAAATACATTCACCTTATGACCTTCGTCGCCTTCGAACAATTTGTTCTTGTCATTGTTATACTGTTATAACAAGGAGAAGTCCATCGTGGAAGTCGTGGGGGAGGGGGTGACACCATGAGTTCGATGGACCGTGTGACACCAAACCTAGCCAAATCACCTCTCTAACTAAAAAAATTGAATGCAAAAAAGGGGGGGGGGGCACAAAACCGAAAAGTGGCAGGGGGTCCTCCAGAGGTTACGCGATGGCTCTGATTATAGGCTACTAAAGACTGATACTCTTTACAAAATATTAAATATGAACATGGTACAAATTTATTTAAGTGACATAAGGGAGAAGAAGAGGAAGACAAATCAAAGAAAGAGATGGGAAGATTACATCAAAGTGTGGACGGGACTAAAACTAGGCGATGCTGTGCGTAGTGCAGAAGACAGAGATGAATGGAGGATAGTTCACATGTCATCTGTGGCGCCCCAACGTCCAAGGACTAAGGGACATGATAATGATGAAGTGACATAGACCTTAGCTCTTATATTATGGTTGAGTACCCACATATTAACACTGATTAGTGACGTTTTGAGTGATAGTACTGAGTGTAGTGATACATAGGTTTTATTAACAAAAGACTGATCGAGATATAAACTGTACTTTACTAACTTTACACAAACTGTTTGAAGAGCTACAATACATCCTATTTGCCAGATTTGCTTTTGTTAGTTAATATAAATAATATATAAACATTTTAAAAACTTATTTATGATTTGAAGAATAGGTACACACTGTCTATTTTTGTTTAAATGGTAATACATCTATAATCGTATAGGAAGTTTTGGCCTCTTGAATCATTGAAATTATTTGCCATTTATTGACACTCAAATCTGGGCTCTGGCCCGTTTTATTTAACCTCCACCGTCTTTGGCTTTTACTACCATCAGTAACATATAAACAAAGCTTCTCAAATCTTGTTAGACTTGTGAGAGAAAACAGTCTGAATAGTACAATACAAAATGGGTTTGGAAATTGCAGGTATGCAAATAAAACAAAGATTGGAGAATTTTAAAAAAAAATATTTTCTTTATGTGCAGAAGGTTTCCATCGCGTTGAAACTTATAATTAGGCGGATTAAAAATAGGGTCAGGGTTACGAAAAATGAATGGTCTTGAATGGTTCAAATTAAAAGACGCATTTACTTACTACCGCATTATATCAATGATTGAAATGATTATCATTAGTCATTAATTCCATTTTAAATCAAGTTGTTATTATATGAGGGACTGTGTTAATGTTAATCTGGTGTGCATGAGTGTGTGTGAAGTAAATAAATAGTGTAACAATACTATGTCTTTAAGATTAGACTTAGATTATTAATATTGTCCAATTGGCACAAATGATACCTCATTTTAAAGGGATAGCTATAAGCTTTGCTAAAACACCAATTTCATCTTCTTATCTTTTATAGAAATGAAGTTATGATTTATTTTGGTGAATTCTTTAATACCCTTATTTATTTTTGTATTTAACACACAAAAAACAGTGACCAATTTTCCACATTTCTGCCCAAATTTGTCCACAAATTTTTTATTTTAAAAGATAATGACACCAAACTTTCAGGAGACATTCTCAATGGAATATACAACACAAAGTACCAAAAAACTTTTACATAACATTAAGTCTTTGTATTTAGGATAATTTTATTTTAGGGTTTGTTAGAAAAAACATGAAAACAAAAATATCTTGATTTTTAAAGGAAAAACAAAAAAATAACAAGTTTATTTATATTTTAATGGGCAATCCTCCGAAGTCCGGTCCCAAATTATTTTGAATGAAAAAAATTGCAATGCACAGTGTGTATTGTTTGAAAACAGCAGAAATGTCAATTATAGCTTTTGCAAATAACTGTAACTTTACAAACCAGTCAATAAATAATAAATATTGTAATTGGCGCATAACATTTGCAAATAGCAGATATAAAGCGTTCTAAATGTGACTGTTACACCACTGAAAGACCCCCAAGTAGCTGGAAAACAGTCCGCGACTAGTACCACTCTGATAGCGGAGTTTACGTTTCGCATGCATCCAAAGTCCTTCAATAGTTTATGTGTGAATGTCCTGGTCTACTGGATCAACAAATTCACGCGTGTGCACAGTGACAGTGTGATCATAAATCTTGTTGTTGAGCTAAGCGACATTTTGATATCCTCACAAAGCATCTGTGATGATAGTTGTCCCTGGTAAAATATGATTAGTGATAATGCGCTCGATCTTAACATAACTTGCCATAATTGAACAAATTTATTGAAATATATACGCAAAAATGAATTTCAAAACAAAATGATGCCTAAGACTTTTAAGTAAGGAGTAATCATTGGAAATAATTTGGGACAGGACTTCGGATGATTGCCTTTTAATGAATTATATTCTTCAGTTAAATTTTAAATCAATTCTTATATTTATAATAGGTAAGTAAAAGTCTTTTTTAAAATAAAATTGAATGCATGAGATTATAAATAAAAACTACTAAATTGTCTAAATATCACTCATAAAACTAATATCAGCATACCCCTACCGAGGTATGTCAATAAATTTTGAAAGGTAATGGGGATCTTCTGCCCATCATTTTCCGGGTAGAATGCAGTACAGTCATTTCTTTGTCTTGTTGATAAATCCCACAAATCTCTCCTTCATAATAAACTTTTCCAGTTGATTTAACGTTGGACATATTTTTTCTCCAGGGAGGGGGGGGGGGGGGGCCTTTGGTTTTCCCCGGGGGTGT
>CAXITT010000072.1:1397779-1445847 GCA_964033795.1 Lymnaea stagnalis
CGAGTCCCCCCGGGGGGAGGGGGGGGGCTCCCCCCCCCCCTATAAAGGCGCCGCGAAATATTACACGATTTTAGAAAAGCTGAAATGATCATTGCTGGGGAGAAGACCGTGCGTCAGATTGAGTCACGTGATCGCGTTAATGTGATTCCGAGGAAAATGGATCAAAACCGAAAACGTCGTTCCCACTATTTATGATGGAAGCCCGCTCTCGCCTAGTACTATTAAATTAATGGTACAAGATCCAAGACTTGGACTTGGACCAAGAACGAAGAAAAGATACTGTGTCAATTTCATCGTTATGAAAAACAGCTTGACTTCACTATAAGGAAAGAAACTTCTGAAATTTGGGCTGTTATTGTAAATTTCTATACTTTGGAAAGTGTCGATAAGTCTTTATCTAAGATATCACCTTCTCTTAAAATACTTGAACATTTTCCGATATTTTGATGACCAGGAGGGAGACATCAGCTGTAATCGTACACCTATAACTATAAGTAAATGCTGAGGTCATACTCATACCAGTTACCCGTTCATCTGTTCGTGTACCTCTTGCAATGGAAGTTAAAGTCAAAGCTGAAGTAGATAGAACGATTGACCAAATGAGGTATCTTCGAACCTGTTGTTGAACCAACTGACTGGGTTAGTCGACTGGTCCAGGGCCGTCTTAACAACAAAGGAGGCCCTGGGTACAACAATGCACTGGGGCCCTTTAGCAACACAACATACCTGGGCCGTGGAGGGGGGGGGGGGGGGGGAAAAAGTTCCTGATCCTCACCAAAAGGAAAACAAAGGTAAAATAAACATTTAAAAAAGTTAANGATGACCAGGAGGGAGACATCAGCTGTAATCGTACACCTATAACTATAAGTAAATGCTGAGGTCATACTCATACCAGTTACCCGTTCATCTGTTCGTGTACCTCTTGCAATGGAAGTTAAAGTCAAAGCTGAAGTAGATAGAACGATTGACCAAATGAGGTATCTTCGAACCTGTTGTTGAACCAACTGACTGGGTTAGTCGACTGGTCCAGGGCCGTCTTAACAACAAAGGAGGCCCTGGGTACAACAATGCACTGGGGCCCTTTAGCAACACAACATACCTGGGCCGTGGAGGGGGGGGGGGGGGGCAAACAGTTCCTGATCCTCACCAAAAGGAATACAAATGTAAAATAAACATTTAATAAAGTTAAACGTCGATGAATTCAATTTATTGATACAAAAAACAAAACCATTCAAAATCAATATTTGTTTTAAACCATTATCAGTATCAGAAATAAACTAGACTATAAATAATTTATGATCCCAGGGGATGATAAATTATCATTCTTGACAGCTAGATAGAATAAATTATTTAATATACCGTAAATCAACATAATCGTTTGTGTATTTTTTGTTGTTGAGAGAATTGTTTTATTATTGGTTTAAAGCCAATGGTCTTAAGGATGTCATTCTCCATGCACATAAATTAAAGCCAGTTCAAGAAACGTTTTTGTCGCATTGTACTGCGAAGCTGATACTTACCTTATTTTTATTTTCGATTCATATCTGGGGAAAAGTAAAACGTGTTGATGAGTTATTCCCTTTTAAAGTTTTAAAATTGTCCAACTTTGATTCGCATTTATAATATTAATTTTGGAATGAGCTGTTATATATCGTAGGTTAAAATTGGGAATTGTAAATCCAATTAAATTGTCAAAATCTTTCATCAATGTTTATTAAAAATATGTACAGCATAATGCCTCTACAAGAGTGAGGCTCGTAGAAACGTGGGGCCCCTTACAAGCGTGGGGCCCTGGGGCAGTGCCCACTGGGCCCATGCCTTAAGAAGGCACTGGACTGGTCATCGCAGCAAAGAAATCAGGAGAACTGCCTAGATCTTCGTCCTTAAAATAAATCATTTAATAGAGAGCGATTTGCTCTTTCCATTGAGGAGGACATATTTTATAGAAACTGTCCAATGCCAAATGGTTTTCTAACCTGGCTAATGCTTACTGGCATGTAAAGCTTGATGAGGAATCAAGTCAACTGACTACATTAAAAACTCCTTTCGGACGATACAAATTGTGGAAAAGACTACCATTTTGGAACATCTGTAATCTCAGAACTGTTTCAAAAACTTATTAATGCCACTTTTGCGGGACTTGATGGGACGATAGATGTCGCAAATGATGTAAGAATTTATGTTTCTGGTGAAAAATTAACAGCAGCTTCTCCGGACCACGACAAGAACATTATCGCTTTGTTATAAATCTATGTATGTCGTTCAGTTGGAATAAAGCTTAAAAAGGTAACGACTGAAATTAAAATGAAGGAAATTTCATTCTTGGATCATCTAATAACAAGTGAAGGCTTTAAAATAGATCCAGAAAAGGTAAGAGCGGCCAAGGAAATGAAGAAACTAAAGAATATTGAGGACGTGGCGTAAGATGTGGCTTTGTCAGTTATCTTGCAGAGCTTTTTCTCAGACTATTTGAAACTTTGGGTCTATGCGCCAGCTATTTCGTATGGATATCAATTGGTTGTGGTCTGAAAACCATTCCATGGTGGCCAAACTACTGTGTTGGCATTCTATGATGTGCAGTCATTGTTGCCCAAACTACTGTGCTGGCATTCTATGAGTTGCAGTCCTTGTTGCCCAAACTACTGTGTTGGCATTCTATGATGTGCATTCCATGGTGGCCAAACTACTGTATTGGCATTCTATGATGTGCAGTCCTTGTTGCCCAAACTACTGTGTTGGCATTCTATGATGTGCATTCCATGGTGGCCAAACTACTGTATTGGCATTCTATGATGTGCAGTCCTTGTTGCCCAAACTACTGTGCTGGCATTCTATGATGTGCAGTCCTTGTTGCCCAAACTACTGTGCTGGCATTCTATGATGTGCATTCCATGGTGGCCAAAATACTGTATTGGCATTCTATGATGTGCAGTCCTTGTTGCCCAAACTACTGTGCTGGCATTCTATGATGTGCAGTCCTTGTTGCCCAAACTACTGTGCTGGCATTCTATGATGTGCAGTCCTTGTTGCCCAAAATACTGTATTGGCATTCTATGATGTGCAGTCCTTGTTGCCCAAACTACAGTGCTGGCATCCTGTGATGTGGAGCCCAGTATTGGCATTCTATGATGTGCAGTCCTTGTTGCCCAAACTACTGTGCTGGCATTCTATGATGTGCAGTCCTTGTTGCCCAAACTACTGTATTGGCATTCTATGATGTGCAGTCCTTGTTGCCCAAAATACTGTATTGGCATTCTATGATGTGCAGTCCTTGTTGCCCAAACTACTGTGCTGGCATTCTATGATGTGCAGTCCTTGTTGCCCAAACTACTGTATTGGCATTCTATGATGTGCAGTCCTTGTTGCCCAAAATACTGTATTGGCATTCTATGATGTGCAGTCCTTGTTGCCCAAACTACTGTGCTGGCATTCTATGATGTGCAGTCCTTGTTGCCCAAACTACTGTATTGGCATTCTATGATGTGCAGTCCTTGTTGCCCAAACTACTGTGTTAGCATTCTATAATCCAGCAAGAGACGTGACTATAATATGCAATGTGATTCTAGCCAAAACAGACTTGGTGTTGAACTTATGCAGAACAGTAAGCCTACAGCTGGTCGATCTCTGACTAATACTGAAATCTGATACGCACAAATTGAAAAAAAAAAAAAACATTTAATTAGTCATTGTGTTTTCTCTGGATATGTTCCAGCAATATACATTTGGTCGGCACACTACGATTGAGAGTGATCATAAGTCTCTGGAAGCAATCATGGCAAAACCTCTCGCGGCTGCTCCTCTTAGCCTACACGGAATGATGCTGAGAATACAAGAATATGATATAAGTGTAAAATATAAAAAAGGAACTTACTGATACACTCTCAAGAACCTATAACAATAATCTGAGCGCAACCAAGGTGAATTTGAACATATAAATATGGCCATGTTCCTATCTATTCGCGAACAAAGACTAAGTATAGACTTAAACATATGGTCAGCTTAAGACCATTCAGAACACAGGACTACCACCAAAACTCACCAACAGCTGACAATGGGATGAGGTGGTCAGCTTAAGACCATTCAGAACACAGGACTACCACCAAAACTCACCAACAGCTGACAATGGGACGAGGTGGTCAGCTTAAGACCATTCAGAACACAGGACTACCACCAAAACTCACCAACAGCTGACAAGGGGACGAGGTGGTCAGTTTAAGCAGTCGACGAGCCGTGGCGAAAGCCGAGAGGGTCACATGTGATTTCCTCATCACTCACAACCCTTTCTTCGACCCAGCATACCGCAGCTGTGATTTTGTGTCATGAACTCGGGTGCGACCTTTCAGGTCAGCAGGAGGCAGACGATCAACCGAGTCAGATAGTAATGTGTGTCAACAAAAACATTATGCTATGGACAAAGCCCCATGGGACTGCGAGTAGTAAGAGAGTATTTAATTATACGGAAAAGACGAACGGTCTACTAAATATTAGGCCTACTGTTCTATTGGGGAAAAAATATAAATTGTAAACAGGAAGTGGACGTGGCATGATCACAACCAAATATATAATATCTAAGAGACTAAGACAAATAATTACACAACATCGCTAATTGAGCAAGTACAGAACTTTGTAGTTGCAATAATTAGTTTCGCAACAATTGCTAGTTGTTTTTCTATTATTATTTATTTAATTCACGGACTCGGTTCCGCTTCACTGGCCGGGTATCTTCCGGGTCTGTAATAATCGGCCTTTCCGGGTGAACACCCGGCTCAGCCTTACTTTCCAGGGCTACTTATGAGCTGGTTTCCACACATCCCTTGGTGCACTGGTCCGTACCGTGGTCTGTAATAGTTGGTATCTTAACTAAAGTGGAAGATTTATCACTATGACCTCTGTACTTCAGACAAACACTAAATAAGCGTTTGTCACCTGCAGGGTCAGGTTGTTGATGAAAAAACAATTAAAAGCTTCATTCTCAAGCAGAAGTCAACACTTTTTGTTGAGGTTCATGCAGTGGCGTAGCTAGGGTTGGTGTCACCCGGTGCGGTAATCTCATGGTTTCACCCCCTACCCGACTTCCACGATGGATTTGTCCTTGTCAAAATACGTCCACACTATAATATAATAATGAAAAGGAAAAAAAATAATAATAATTGAAGGTATTTAAGAAATGTAACATGTATTTAGAATCGCCCGAACACACAGTATTTAGTATCAATAGAAAGCTTTATTTTTCAGAATTTATTTAAATATAGCTTCCTGTCACATACGAAAGTTATACCAATACTTCAATCAGCGTTGAATCATGGTCAAAAAGGTGTTTTTCTGAACTGATTATAGGGTCACCTCATTTCTGACGCATCACCCTTGAACTTTTATAAAGCACGCATTTGGATTGGTTACATGTGTGGAAAATTACATGTGATCGGTTAACCTTTAGTGAAATACGGTTAGACCGAGCATTTTGTGCTCTGTAAATATGCATTTTTTTTTCAATTTGGTGTCACCCCTTGGAGATGGTGTCACCTGGTGCGGTCCGCACCCCCTAGCTACGCCACTGGGTTCATGATTTGTCCTAATAAAATGAATATTTAAAATATTCTTCCTCTTTTCGGCGTGATATTCATTACGTAATAAACTTCCAAATTATATTGCTTAATCAGTGGCGCTGAGCATGCGTTGTGGCAATTGCAGTGACAACATTCAAACGCCCCCCCCCCGAGTTGAAACAAAAAGCACACGTTTTAAACTGAGAACATTACTCTTCAGGTTTGGCTTCTTTCATTTCAAACTAAGTCACCTTTTCTCTTTTTGGTTTGTCTTGATGTGTTCCCGGAAACACGTGTGTTTGTTTAATATTTCAAGCTTCCGTCAACTTCATGACAAAATTACACATTTGGACTTTGAGGAATAACCCCTTGATTTTTACATATCTATTAAATCACTAGTGTTACAAACTATCTAAAAATACCAGTTGTGTAGTTCTGGGCTTACTTAGGTCCATTGAGGTCTACACAGGCGCGGGGATGAGATAAAATCTCCACTTTCGAATTTCTCCAGGTTGTGGTAACAAAATTACAATGGGAAAGGGCAAATTTCAAATACACGAGATGCATAGAATGATTTGTTTAGTTGAAAGAAAATGTGTTAGTTCCTTAGTGAGCACCAAGAGGGTTACAGGAATTGAGTCCATGTCATATAACATATCGCTTACGCGGACACCATCTCCGTACTTAAGGAGATGTGAGTTGTTTTAGCTTGTCCGTGTTATGCAAGGGATTAAACAATGAGCTATTAAAGTTTAGGGTATAATTCCCAAATGGTACCCTTATTTTAACATCTTACCCACCCGAGGAAGAAGAAGAAAAAAACAACACGTGTTAGGTACTAAAATTATTAAATTTTTTTTGAACACTCCCTGGTTTGATAATTTGATTTGCTGACAGATCGAGCTATTACTATAGGCGAAATTGTAATTGTTTCTAATCAATATCATCATTGAATAGTCAACAAGATTCTAACTTATATTAATAATGAGCTCTCGAATTACTCATTATGAAACATAGAAGTGACCAAGGTCCAGGGGGAGGAGGTTAGCTTCCACCACTCAGGGGAGGGGTGGACGCCCCTGTTCTACTATTGCCAATATACTTTCATCAATCAATACTCATTCAAAGTTTGAGAAAGGTGATTCCAACCTATATTAAACTAGTATTACAGACGTAAGGGCGTTCTACGGCACAATGCACATCAGATTTAGGCAACGTTATTGATTGCTAAATCATTTTTGAACAAGCTCATAAACGGTCTCTAAAATTGACAAAGCACAACATTGTACGCTTTTATTAAACACATTATTTATTACCCCTCAGTTTATGCTTATATATTCATCAACTTAATTTTTTATAAATGAACTTTAACAAAAATCATAAAAATTCCGAGGAAAAAAAAAGAAGAATAAAAGCAATTTGACGTGTGTCATCAGAGCTCCTCTAAGGCATCTCCTGCGCTCCAGGCGGTTGAAATGTGGACAGCTGGTTGTTCTATTACAGAAACCAGACCTTGTATTTGTATCTTTGTGCCTCTTCAGTGTCTTCCTTTAATTCTAAATGTTTGAGGACCTCTTGTTTGCATTGTGTTTGTATCAATGCTGTTTCATGAGACAATAATGTAACATCAGTTATTCAGACTCATCCTTTTGTAACTCAGCATAATAAAGGGAATAAGGAAGGAAGGGTCACAATGACATTTTTATGATATACACATAACGAAAAACCACAATGCATTGAAAGCTTATGAATGCTACAGTTAGCTATCATACATATAAATACTGGTTACATTTTATAACATAGAGTTGATAAAGTCATCAATATTAAAATTCTGATAATAAAGGGTTGATACCAGGGGCAACTATACTATAACTATAACTATTCACTATAACCAAAAAAAAAAAAAATGCACCATGACATAATAGATAGCAACCCTTTCAAATGTGTGTTTTTTTTTCCTTGTGGACGTACCTTTGAAGATGCTGCCCTACTTAGACCAAGTTCTCAAGCTCAGCCTTCACTACTATATTGTCATGAACATTTCCAGATTTTATCATCTGAATGTTCTATTGGTGTTAGTACTACCGGTACACACATGTTTTCGCAGATAACATGCACAAACAAAGTTCTTCAGTAATTCATCATTTCATTGAAATCCAATTCAGTGAAAATAAAGCCATTTTCATTTAGTATAAGGCAAATAAAGAAATGAACTTGAGAGACCAGTTGCCAATGACTTAAAATATCAAACAGTTATTTGACCAAAGTTATTACAACTTTTTAATTCATAAGCGAGGTTTGAGTGTCATTTTAAACCCATGAAATCATCTTGTTTGTTAACTCAAACTTTTTGGGGGCAAACTAGTTTTGAACATTTTTGTATATACCATATGACTTGAAGACAAAATAAAATTGTTTGTTGACACCCATTTCTGAAAAAAACAATGTACTGAGATGACTTTAAAATTTAACAAGTTAAAGGCATTATTTAAATTGTCATGTTCTTTCTGAACTTAAATTCAATTCCTAAAACAAGTTTGCCGTAAATGATCAGATAGTGATGACATTCAAGTTTAAAGCAGCGAATTTATAAAATGCCAAACTCATGGACCAAAATATTTATTAGACTTAAAGAGTAATATTCAAGTGCAGAGTTACTAAGATTCAGAGTCAAAAAATACAAAACAAAGTATGCAAAAATACATCTTGACTAGGTAAAGATTCACTTTTTGGAGTGCAGGTTAATTTAACATTGCAATATTATGCCTTAGAGTCAATACAACAAGATGTCTTTTAGAAAATGTTGAATAGAATGCCTCAGAGTCAATACATCAGTACACAAGATGCCTTTTAGAAAACATTGAATATAATGCCCTTTATTTATTAAATCAAAATATTCAGAGTCATCCCATCCTTTTTTTCAAAAATTTCAGAAATTTAATTTAAAGTATATTTGCCACAGGATAAGGCAGAACATAATAAGTAATGTTCTTAGTTTTTTTTTTAATGTATCTATGATACATATTGTAAAGAAAAATATCCATCTAGCAATTTAGTGATATTGTGTACTGTTATCAGTACAGGTTACAATTTGAAAATATTCTGAATATTCACTTCTATATTTATAAATAAATCAAGAATATCTAACATAATGCTTAACCAAGTTAATTAGGCCAATCTAACATTGCCATTTTAGATTTATGACTCAACATGTTATTTCGATTATTTTATATTGAACAATATATGAGGGACTGCATTCAAGGTGTGTGAAGGAAATATTGGAACAAGAATAGTTTCGGCTTTAAACCATAATTAGATCTAGTAACACACGCGTTTTTATTTCCAATTCTTTATCTTTTCTTGTTCTGTCTTGTCTGCTGACGAAGGCATCTAGACAAAACATCATTTAATTGTCCTGTCTGTTCATTTAAAGCCTAAACATATCTTCATCCAAGATTTCCTATGAATTCTTGCTTTTATTTAGTTTATTTCCAAAGAACTAATTATCAGGGATGAACCAAGTACTGAACTGATCCCTGGAAATGCCACGTAATTGCACACCCGGCACATATCCCTACTGGCAACAAAAAAAAAAGAGTTATTTCTCATTTTCTATACAACATTCTTTTTACAAAGTAGCAAAAGTTTATGTGTGTGTGGATCATTTCAAAGCTCTTTCAGGGGCTGCTTAAGAATTTTAATTTAAGGATTGGGGGNGGGGGGGGTATTGAAAAAGTGAATTTTTTTCTTTTTTGAATGAAAAAAATGTAAATATTAATATTAAAAGTGATCGGACTAGTCTGGTTTCTTATTGTTACTACTATACTACAACTACCAGTACATAAAATAAAAATATGATTGATATATGTCAGCAACTATTTTAATACACCTGTAGATATTTTGCCAGTTTTTTTTTCAATTGTTTAAAATTACATTAAATATATATGATTTTTCTTTTTTTTTCTTTCTCTGTTACATTTTTTTGTGTGGCTTAACTTCCATGTAAAACCATAACCAGATGTGTGAATTTTTCAAAATTTTCAGGGGGATTAACTTAAAGTGCCGCCTCTACAGAACCCTCCCCACACCCTTCTTAGTCCTTCATTCTGCTTCCCTCCACCCTGATCAAAATTACAGTACCAACACTGAACTACACAAAAAAAGCTCTGCCCCTCCCCCTTCTCAACAACTGTTCATCAATTTTAAGGTATAATTCTGGTTGTGGATGGCCTCAACTTGGCAAATGGGGTTGCAGTACTAATATTAATATGGTTGAGAGCTGCTGGATTACGATTATGTTTAAACTTTGATTGCTTCTAGTTCAATACATGCACTTCTTACTTCTCCCCATATGATGAAACCCATTAAAAAATAAGAAGATAACTCTTTTTTTTGTAAACCTGGACTCGGACACCAGGTATCGTCTCATAATACCTAGACCGGGGTATAAAAAACTAAATCTGGCTCCGCCCTAATACTTATGCGGGAAGACATGCTGTTTTCTAAACCTAATTTAATTGGTGATGAATTATTTCAACTGACTCATTTATTTATGGAGAAACATGAATATGAAAACTTTGTTCAAGTGTTTGTTGCAATCTGGTAGAGCTGCAGCCAAGGTTATAACATTTTGAATTCAAATGATCAAAAAATATATTTAAAAAATCAGTATATTGAGCAAAAAATGTTGTCACGCATTAGCAGTTATGTTAATGCCACTAGACATGAAGTAATATTCTGAACACATTCCTATTCAGTTAGTTAGAGAAATTACTAATGGAGTGAACATATTTTTTGTTCACAATAATCTCAACAAATTAATAACAAAAAACTACCGGTACTTTTTAAAAATGTCATCAAATACTAATTATTCTTTAAAGATGTGAACTGCAATAATGTGAATTAATAAATACCCTTTAATATGCAAACAAGATTTGAAATTGTAGAAGAAAGTGCTCCTTTTCTTAATCTATTGTACACAAAGTTGGAAAATCTCCAATTTTATGTCTCAAGTTTAATGATTTGCAAGTTACAAAATAGTCTGCCCAACCATATAAAAAATATTTTTATGCTAACATTTGTAACAGAAGAAGTTCAGCATTACTCTTTAACTTAGGTTCTAAATTTATGTTTTAGAGATACTACTTTATTATAATCTTGATAAAATGCAAACTTGGAGCTGCTCTGTCTAATATATAAGGGTATCAGTACCGGGTACCTGAAACTCATGGGTCAAAGCATTTATATGATCACTTGGAGAAAGCTTCAGAAATATTTATGGTACCTTAAGTAACAGTAAAACAGAGAAATAACTTCACCAAGTCTGAAATATAAAACAACATGAGCAGATAATCCCCATCTGTGACGGTGGCTGTATCAATTAAATGTGCAGCCAGTGTGTTGCAGGATGATGTTGGCAACCCTGTGACCTTCATTGACGCAATCATCAATTGACTGACCAGTGATAAGCTTGGCTAAAAATCCTTTGGAAGATTAAAATGTAAAATATTTATTTAATGTTTGTATATTTTAAGTTATACTAGCAGTGATGTGAATGTCCACCTTTTTTTTTTTTTTACATGTGTTGTTAATTTAGGTCTGTCTCTACGCTAAGTATTAATCAAATCAAAGAGACGCTGCACTTGACAAGTTAATGTGTGTCCTAGTACACATTATAGTATGTGACAAGTGAGGGCAACTGCCCTCTCTCAACACCACTATCTATAACAAATAAGTAACAACTACCCATTATATAGAATCTGTCACTGCTCTAAATTCTATCAGGCCTAATAACATTTGACAGATATTACATTTCATTTCATAAAAAAAATAATTCTTAAATAAATTTAGTTACCGTATAATACAATAAGATAACAGTTAACACTATTGTATGACACTAACAAAAGGAAATTAACCCTTCCACCATATTACCTCCAACAAATGCATCTCCAGCTCCATTTGTGTCTACAAGATCATCTTGATTTATGGGATGGACATCATATGATGTTACCTTTCCCTCTGTAAACAATGGAAAAATATATAAATATCCATTACCCAATTAATAAATCTTTTCCTTTTTTTAAATACTTTACTTATAATTTTCGTAGTCGCAGTTATGAGTCTCAGTGCTAAAATAAATCTTTATTTCAACAAACAAAAATTTCTTAAATTTATAACAGCATAGAACAAATCATCTAGATGTTTGGTAATTTTGTTTATGAGATTCCATTTTGTTTGCTTTATTCTTAAAATTTACTTAATTCCAACTTTCAAGTACAGTAGCACCTTGGAATTCCTACCTATGCCCCAGAATTCAAATGACTTGGAATCAAAATGAAAAATTCAAACAAATTTTTGCTAGAAATAAAAAAAGTTGCATAGGAATCTGAATGCCCATTACGTTGTTCATGCATTTTTGTGCACACGATTCCCCAGTGCTCTGGCCATCATACCCTTTGTCATTCAGTTTATTGTCTGAAGCTGTAGTGAAAGCATATCATTTGATTTCACTGCCTATTTAATGCTTTTTTGCCTGTTTTGTATTTTTAAAAATCCAGCCACATTAACAAGCTAATAAAGTAACTAATTTCTGCTTTATTTAATATGAAAGTAGGGAATGCTTTTCTACATACAGCTGTCCTGTTGTTAAAAACAGCAGAAACAATGCCACCATTTTTTTTAGCAGCAGATCCATAATTTCACTTCAAATATTTACATAATTGGTAAATCAAGCATTCTAATGTTGAAATTGAAAGCCTAAAAAGCCCCTTAAGACTATGCTAAGTAACAAATCTGAGCTCTTTACCATTCAATAAACCAGAAATATAGGCAATGTAATTCCTATAAACAGTTAATACTAATATATGTTATATATATTTAAAGTTCACATAATTTTTTATAGAAAGTTGATTTAAAGGTCACATACTGCAGATTTTATATTTTGGAAATTATTAACATTTATAGAATTTTTTTAATTAAAAACACCTACAAAAAACGAGAAACTAAATGAATAAATTTTCAAAAATTAGGACACTGTATAAAAAAAATACTTAAAAGACTTACCAGCATAAACAATAGTTGCATCGGCACCCTGGGTAAGAATAACTATTCTTTTTCTAGTTGTGTTGACCTTCTCCCAGTTTGCAATTTTCTCTGCGATTTCTTTTATATCAGTAGTCTGTGAAACAATATTTAAATTCATCATCACATCAAAATAATCTCAGGTAAAAAGTTGTAAAGATTTTACACAGAATTGTAAAGCTTTATTACGGACTAAACAATACACATTTAGGCAACAAGATGTTTTCATCAGCAGACTAAACAAAGCAAGGCTAATAAAAATAAAACCATCTTTGCTTTCATGGGTAATTATAATATGGCATTTTGAGTTCTTGCTCTATCAGTTACTATTATTAAAATAAGATTGTTACTGTAGGCGTCTTGTTTACATTGTGAAAGTAGTGCATTTACTCTTGGTGACCCCAAGTTCAGCGATGATGGGTGTGATTTAATTACAAATTGTCTCCCTTGACTGTGACTACAAGTAAACACAGTCTATAGTCTTTAGAATTCTTTAGATTTTACGAGACGGGTCGAGGTACAGAAACAATGCCGAATCCCTTTCTGGAAAAGTCTCTAAGAAAGACTATAAATAAGCCGATCAACTTAGAGCTAGAGAGACTGCGAGACAAAGAGAGGGACAGAGTTTTGCGATTACGATACTGTGTTGATATAGATATTGTATGTTATATTTACTGTGTATGTATGTGCATCTTCCAACATTGTACCAGTACAAGTTGATTGCTATACTGCAAGTCAATAGCCTTAGTTTTATTCTATTTGATTTTGTAATTTTTAAAGTAACTTAGTAAATTATTATTTGTAATTAGCCCTAGTTTGGGTATCGTTCTTTATTACTTTAATTAATGGTACTGTCCTTTGTTGTTTACTGTTTATCAACGAGCCATATATTAAAATAAGAGATTAAATTCTCTGCACTTTTAGAGGTACGTAACAACATAAATAACTAAGAGACCTTTTGAAAAATGTCTAAGCGTCTATTTGTCCATCCATCAGCCCCTCTGTCAAAAGGTTAAGTTTTGTACGCATTTTAAACTTATTTTATACTTATATATTATTAACTTGGTTTATAAAGTGATATATAATTTAATTACCAATTTTTCTCAACTTTCAAAATGATTTTTGATCTATAAAAAGGGAAAAAGTTTTTTTGACTTTACAATAACCAGTATTTTATAACAGCGTTGGAACTAACAATTTTCCTTTACTACAGAATACTTGAAATTTTTTGTGTGTTTTTGGATCATGTGTTATATTCCATACACATAAAAACTTATTCCAGTCTATATATTTTAGAAGTCACATTTTTTTTTCCCCATTATGAGGCTGAACAGAATAAAATATGTAAGAGTTGAGTAAAAATTTTAACAAGTACTTACTCCAAGATCATTGGCTTTTGAAAAGTCTGCAGCTTCCTAAATAACAATATATCGAAACAAAAAGTTATAATTTTTAAAATGGCAATTATATTGCAAATTGAAACATTTCATGTTTAAAGTAGGGATGCCAAAACTGGATTTTAAAAAAAAAAATCATTTAACGTTCATCACAAGGTATATTTTGACATACTTTATAAGTGACCTTACTCTGATTCAGCTAACCCTGTTAAAGCCTGCGGTTTGGTTTGACATGCGATGCCAGTTACTATTGTATACATTTACTGTTATTGTGTTTATTTTTTTGCCGTAAAGATAAAACAATTTGGTAACCAGTTTATAAAAATCAACAAACTGTTTTCAGTTTTCAAAAAAGAAAAAAACGTTTTTAAACATCCTTAGTTTAAAGCCTAAATGTGACAAATAAACAACCTATAAAGCAGCATCTAGGTTACATGTGGCAAACATATGAATTTAAAAACATACATCAGTGAATGGGTCTTAAAATTATGAATTAACAAAATCATCAGCTAAAAAGCCTCTAACATTTTCAAAATAATTTTATTTTTAAAAAAAGTAGGAAAAATCTTACAGATTCATTACCAAACCAATAATCCACATAAGGCAGTAATTTTAACATGGGCTCTTTAAAAAATGTGCACAAGAATGGGGCTGACATGTTCATTGAGACAATTTTATTGTTGTCTGCTGCAAATTTAGCAATCCTCAACATTGCTGATGGACACACCGTCAAAGGATAACCCTGGTAAAGATAATTTTGAAATAGAACAGATGCAAAGTAAAGAAGTGTTTCTGTTATTCATAAAACTGAGTATTATTTAATTAATTATATTTTGAATAAAATTTTCATTCCTTTATTAATGGTTCCCAACCTGTGCTCCGCAGAGCCCTATCTGCTTCAGGAAATAAAATAATTCCATTAACTTGCAATTAAGACTTTGGGTAGGCGGCAGGCCTAAGAGGATCCCCCATAGAAATTCATTCTAAAAAGGGCTACACGCATGAAAAATGTTGAGAAGCACTGCTTTAAGATACCAAGAGCATCCATAGACAAGCAATTATTAATGCAAATTATATAAAACTACAACATGCATTTTCAATTTTGTAAATCAACGATACCTTGTTTAAAATTTGTAACAGCAATAAAAAGGTCATAGTTAAAGAAAACAAACAAAGCTTACAGCAAAATAAATATATTTGGCATTTTCAACAGCTGCCCAGTTCTCTGCAATATCAAGGTGGTCTTCAGTGAAACAGTTAGCTGCTGCCAAGTTAGCAACCAGCGATCTAAATATTTTAGATGAAAAAAATAAAATTTGTTAATAATTAGAGATACATACATTTTAATTTAGCATTAAAAAAAAGTATGTTTTTTTTTTAAAAATCTGTTAATTTAACATCCATTTGAAAACTAGAAGATCAAGTCTCAGAAAAACTAAAGCCTGACTCTTAAATCATAAGTTTTAACTCTGTAGGACTAGTAGGCACTAGCACATCATGGTATCTAGAGTTGAAAAAAATGTATTCCAACAATCTGAGAATAGGAGATTGTGTTTAGATTTCAACCTTTATTTCTTGTCCCTATATTGCAATGGTAACTTCATCTGCCTCTTACCCAAAAGGGAGCAAGTCATTCCAAGCTATGAGTAAACAGGCTGAAGTATACAAATTATATAAGTACATCAGCTCTTCTTGGTGAGAAGGTAAAGCCTTGAGAAAAAAATCAGCTACCTGGTACTGAATATTGATTGAATACTGAAGCCACCTTGTCATTGGATAAAAATTTGAAATTTTATGCCTAAACATATGGGCTGAGCTGTGCAGATTTTTGTCAGGATCCCGGGTATTTTTAGATAGTACCCAGAGGTTCTAATCTGTGTATTAAAATTCAGGAATTATCTATATGAAACAAGAAATGAGATTTGTCCAATTAGTAAAATGATAACTGCATGTATAGATCCAGTAAAGGGCCATCCATATATAGCTTACATTTGAAGGTCAAATTTCCATCTCCCTATTTCCCCCTCCACCTTTGTTGCACCTGTATTTCTTTTACCACCCACCTCCCCCTTCTGCGTACTAGTACTAGTACATACAAATGAGGTTTAAAATTATTTATGGACAGTTTTAACATCAAAGTAAAAAAAATGTCTTCTCTGTTTGTTTTACATAGCCCAGTTGTTCCCAAAAGTTTCATAACTTTTTTTCAGGACACAACATTTAGCGGGCCTGATTCAAACCAGTTACGGTACTCAATTCAGAAATTGCTGTTTGCAGAAGTTCCTACATATTATGGTTTCTTGATGGCGTTTCATGACCTAAATATGTTTTATTTATTTATTTTATTATTACTAACCCTCAGTTTTAAAAAATACACTCACTATTTCAAAGTGCAGTTATTAGAATTTGACATAGCGCCTGGAGAAAACCCTAATTTGTCAATGGTGCTGCAAATTGAAAATTTTAGGAACCACTGGTGTAGCTGAACAAAATAGTTATGTCACACTAACAGGAACATAAAAAGGCAAACAGTGGTCTAAATTTTACTAGTTACTAGAGAAAGGAAAATTCTGTTGTAAACAGAAAAAATTGTGATAATAAACAAAGCTATCCATCATGCCAACTGGTTAAGATAAATAATCACACAAAATTTGCAACAAGTACATTATTATTTTCAGATCTTTGCAGTTTCATTTAGCGCACATTTAGTTTTACACCAATTACTAGTAAATTTTCTATAAATATTAATTTTATTCACATAAAATTAAAATGTAAATTAATTTTGCTAAAAATGTGCCTTTATTTTTTTGCCCGAATACAGGTATGCAATATTACGTATTTACAAGTAATCGGATCAGCACTTCTCTGAGATAAGTGCTGATCCAGTTACTTTAAGTAACCATTAAGTTAAGGATCCATTAAGTTCAGCTGTGGGAATAAATCTGAAACTTTAAGCAACATTCTCTCAAGCCATTAAGGAAATTAATTGAAAAGGGACATTAAAAAATGATCACCAATTTCAAGAGAGTAATTGTAAAACCAATTCATTTTAAAAAGTATAAGATAATAATCCTTATCAGTCTACACACAAACACTGACCTTTGTTTGCCTGTACATATAACAGCACATGTACCAGTTGGTTCCTTGTTTGTATACTGAAATTTGCCTAGTACACCTGCATTCTTTGCAGCAGATGCCAAAGTTTCTCCAAATTTGTCATGACCTATACAGCCTATGAAAGATGTTGCTTCTGGTACTTGCAGCAACCACTGTAAAAGTATTTTTTAATTAACATTTGTCAACAGCCATTACTACAATAAATTAATTTACTAATCTTTTTTCATGAATTAAAATTGTCTGGGCTTGCCATCTCATTCTTCCTCACACCTAATCAATTTATTTTTGGTCTCTACCTTCAGATGCATACCAGTACCAAAATACCTGTGCTACTCGTATAGTGTTTAGTGTAGCTCCTCCAGGAACATACTCTACATCTTCAAATTCTTTTATCATTTCCTCATACCTGTTTCCATTTTTAAAATAAAAAGTCTTTCCATAAAAATATTAATAAATATTAAAATAATCTTTAAAATCTTTTAAATACGTAAGCACTTTATTTGCTACAGTCCATTAATAAATATAAAGTTAATTTAAAAAAATTACTTGCAAATTTGCATTTCCCAAAAATGTATCTTAGCTATTGTGTAACATTGATAACAAACATAGACTAATCTTACATTGGCTTGTGTTTGTCCTCTGCAAGGATTGCATTATCTGCTTTCAAGCCATACCTAAATCACGAAGGAGGGTAAGGGTGGTATTTTAAAATTAAATGAAAATTTAGGCCCAATCTGCTTTTTTAAAATTTAATATTTTAATATCCAAAATTATAATTAAATTACACTAAATTATTGGGCACTTTTTCTTGAAACTTTAGATGGAAAAGGCATGACTTAATTATCAGTTTGGCAAGTTTTAAAATTCAGTTGTCCTCCCCACCTTTGGTGTTTTTACTGAATTTTTTTTGTTTTACGTGAATGGCAGGAGTAGCCTACTTAATCTTTGAAAGGCCAATTGACTATGTTGAAGACCTTGTCTAAGTTTAAATTAAAAATTAGCCGGCCAAATCTATTTTTAAAAAAATATTACTACAAAGTAATCTTGGTTTTGACGTTATGTCGTTATGTTAAAAGCTTGGTGGTACTTACTTTTCCAAAAATGCAGAGGTACCCTGGACTGAAATGTCCAATAGTGGGTTTCCATAGCCCAACAATATTCCCTGTCTAGAAAATGTATTTCAAAATTAGTTCAATATTTGTAATTATTTATTAATTAGGCTTTAACTTAACTATAATTAACTGGCCGTGATTTTTTTTGTATTGTTAATTACTCATAATGTCATAATACTAGGACTAGTAGGCCTACTATTAAAATTTTAGTTTAAACAGGCCCCAATTACAGTATTAAAATTAAAATAGTAGTCAATTATCACACTGAAATTAAACTAATTAGAGAAATTATCAGTAGTAATAGTAATAGTAATAGACATTAATTATGATTTTTTGCAACATTGCTTTATTATTAAATATTAATATTTAATTTGAATGAAATGATAGAATCATTTATTTCTAAGTCTAAAAGTTAGTCAACTTTTTTTTTAACCCGGCGGTACAGTTTGTGAGATTTCTGCATTTTTTAGGCTCCCAGCCTTTACTTATACTTATACGTTTTAATAATAACTCATCCTGAAGTAAGCTGGGTTAATTTTTTTTTAAATAATTTAATTCAAATATATGTGAGATCAATCATAATTATATCTGCTTTTAGAATTAAACCTTTCTAAGTTAGGCCTAAGCCTAATCAAACATAATACGCTACTGAGATGATCAATTATTTTAAGTACAACTATTACTATTACTAGTATTACTTGAGTTAGCAGGGTGGGAGGGAGATTGTCTTGACTAGGTATACTAAATTACTTTCTTCTTAGAATGCCGATATAAATAAAGAGAAGGGTGAAAATCTTTTTTTTTTTAAATTAATAAAATGTGCTAAAATTCAGTTGACACTCACGTAGCCATAACTTGTTGTTTTTTTTTTAAGCTAACAAAGTTTCTAATTGACTAGCTGTTATATTGTTGCCTTATATGGGAACTACGTTTGGACTAAGAGAAAGACTAATGGTGTGCAGGCCTTCTTATTTATACTCAGTGCTGGCACATTGGTACTTTTAAAAATAAAATCTAGATACAAAAAGAATCGACTGAAACAAAGAACTAGATCTAATTTTATTTATGAAAAACTGTCTCATTTATTTTATTTTAAAAACACGAACAAATATAATTTAATTCTAGCAACTGATTTTTTTTAAAAAAGGATGGTTACTGAAAATTATCTTTGATGGTTTTGTTATTTTTATTTCAAAGTAAGCAATCTGGCGTTTCCTGACCCCTGACCTTTGCGACCTATTAGTCCTATTTGCCACGAAATATAGGCCCTATATTTTTTTTCTCAAGGGAATAGTGATAGCACCGGCGAAAGTTAAAAAGGCATTCATTTAAGGAGAGGTCGCTGCTATAAATAAATTAAATTTAACAGAATAATATTTTAATGAAGGACTATTATACGATTTATGGTCATCCCTTATTTTATCGCGCGAATTAATATTTACAATTTACAGCACCAACATAAAAATAAGGCTGCGACTGCAGCTAATCAGATCAGGAATAAGAGTCAGATGTTGGGCTCATTATAAAATATTAGAATACTATTGAATTGTTATGTTTGTAAGACAAAATTTGATATCAAATAAAAGTTAATTGAATGAACTATATTTTGTAAATTTACTTCGTTAGTTTAACTAAAATAAACTACCACAAATGACTTCCGAATAGCATTTAAATTTAAATATTTTATTTTTGCAGTAAGACAACCATCTTAACAAAAAATAAATCTATCTATTATCTAGTCAATGTTATCTTTAAAAGCTTAAAGTTGATTTTGATGTCATGTGAGGACATCCACAAATATGGGGCACATTTTGCATTATTGGCAGAAGGAATCTGGCTGGAAATCAGAAATGAAATTTTCATCATCACCTGCTGTGTGATGAATGAACTTCTCAGCGCACACTCTTACCTCAGCATTGCTTTGCAAAGGAAAGCCAAAGTCATCCCTCTAATAACTACAAAAAATTGCTCTTGGGAGACATTGCACGGCAGCTTGAACAGATCGATAGAGACTTGCAAAAAAGCTTGTTCCGAAAATAATGAAAATCAGATTGAAGCAAACTTATTTGATGATGAATGTGCACAGAGCAAATTCTTGGGTATGAAGGACTAGTGTGAAAGTGTAACCCACGAAATTGAAGACAGATATATGGTACTGTCAAATCAATTGATTCCATTTGAAACCTTTCAGTCATTCAAAGATTTACATGACACAGATAACAGAAAGTTTGGTGAAAACTTTTTGACTCTCAACACAGGTTGCCTGCAAACCTGAAATCTTTTTTTTTTTCTTATTAAGTCCATGCTTGAAATTGGAACATACCAAGTAGATGAAACCCATTGGCCAGAAATGTTAATGCATATTGCATTGTATGCTGATAAACATTGAAGGACCTGAGATTCTAACAATAGATCTATATACAACAAAGAAACCTTGACAAGTAAGACTTATTTGAAAAAAATGTCAGACTTCTCAAAGTTATTTTGCAACTCGATTTCATTTTACTTTTTTGGGGCTCTAGTTATACCCTAACCCTAACACATGTTTGAAACCGGAAAAACTGTCCAAGTTGCTGCTGAAATTCAGCGATACAAACTAGCCATCTTAAGAATAAGTGATTCTCGATTGACAGGCTCAGGGCAAGATAAAGCTCAGCACATGGGAACTGCTTCTATACTCAGGACACGATGATGAAAATGCGGCTCTCAGCCAAGGAGTGGCACTCATGCTTTCCAGAAACTCCAAGAACGCACTTATAGTATAGGGTGGGAAGCTCACGGTCCCCGTATAGTCACGGCAAGATTTAAGACCAAAAAAACGAAAAGTCAATATGGGCATCCTACAGATATATGCTCCTACCAACAATAGTAAAGAAGAGGACTTCTACAACAGACTGCGAACCCTTTTCCAAGTGTCCTAAGAGCAATGTGGTTATACTCATGGGTGACCTAAATGCGAAAATAGGCAGCAACAACAAAGGCTATGAAGAATGCATGGGAATACACGGCATGGGAGAGATGATTGAAAATGGTGAAAGATTAGCAGATCTATGTGCAACAGATGGACTGCTCATCGGAGGAAGCCTCTTCATGCATAGAAATATCCACAAGGCGACGTGGATATCACCAGATATGTCAACGGCTAAACAAATTGACCATATCTGCATCTGCAATAAGTTTAGACGATCTCTCCTAGATATTAGGATAAAAAAGTGTGGGGGGGGGGGGGCAGATGTAGCTTCAGACCATCATTTACTGATTGCCAAACTAAGGCTTAAACTGAAAAATAACTGGACAAGCGAGGGAAGCAAGCGCCAACGTTTTAACACCAATCTCTTGAAAGACGAATCCAAACTAAATGAGTTTAAACTTACTATCTCCAACAATGTCAAGATCCTACAAGAACTAGACAATGAGGAAACAATTGACCAAAATTGGAAAGACATCAAAGAGGTATTCACGACTACCTGCGAAGAAGTGCTGGGCCATAGGCAACAAACGCATGAAGAATGGATTTCTACTGAAACCGTGGGGAAAATCCGATATAGGAAAAAGAAGATGGCAAATCTAAACAATAGCCGCAACAGAACCGTAAAGGCCAGAGCATCAGCAGAATACGAGAAGCAAATAAAGACGTTAAACAAAGCATAAAGACAGATAAAAGATCTACATAGAAGGATTAGCAAGTGAAACAGAAGAGGCAGCTTCCCATGGAAACACAAGAAAATTATTATTCAGTACATTCAAAACTTCATCTGGAAAGTTCAGCAATCCAGAGAGACCAGTTAAAACTAAAGATGGGAAATCAATACCTGATGAAGAGGGTCAGAAAAAAAGAGGGATAGAGCATTTTGAAGAACTCCTCAACCGGCCAGCCCCACAACACACACTCAACATAGAGCCAGCGGAACAAGATCTAAAAATAGATTGCAGTACACGCACAAAACAAGAGATATGCAGAGCAATTAAACAACTAAGGAAGGCAAGGCGGCAGATCCAGACAGAATAGAAGCCTTGACAGCAGATATTACGACTAGCACTGAAATGCTACACACACTATTCAAGAAAATATGGGAGGAAGAACAGATACTGATTGAGTGGAAAGAAGGACACCTCATTAAGCTGAGAATTATAGTGGTACAATCTTTGGAGTGGAACTCGCCACTATACGTCAACTTCATTGACTATGAGAAGGCTTTTGATAGTGTCGACAGACAGACTCTGTGGAAGCTGCTTAGACACTACGGGGTACCACAAAAAGTGTCAGACATAAATAAGGCTTCTTACGAAGGACTATCGTGCAGAATTGTCCACGGCGAACAAACAACTGCGGCTTTTGGGGGTACATACCGGTGTCAGACAGGGGTGTCTGCTTTCGCCTATCTTATTCCTGCTGACCATTGTTTGGATAATGAAAATGTCTACAGAGCAGAAGAGAAATGGTATCCAATGGACACTATGGAAACAGCTTGATGACCTGGATTTTGCGGATGATCTGGCCCTAATATCACATACACAGCAACAGATGCAAGAGAAAACCAGTTATGTAGCACAGTACTCTGAACCAATTATGTAGCACAGTACTCTGAACCAGTTATGTAGCACAGTACTCTGCTTGCACCGGCCTGAACATCCATAGAGGAAAAAGCAAAGTCCTTAAAATAAATACATCAAGCAACACACCTATAGCACTGAAAGGAACAAATCTTGAGGAGGTGGATAGCTTTACATACCTTGGAAGCATAATTGACATACAAGGAGGGACAGACGCCGACATAAGAGTGAAAGTTGGTAGGGCAAGAGCGGCATTTAACCAGCTAAAAAAGGTCTGGAGCTGCAGCAATTTGACCCTCCAGACCAAGGTCAAGGTATTCAACACCACAGTGAAACCTGTCTTGCTATATGGAGCAGAAACATGGCGAACAACAGCAGCTGGTTCAAAAAAAGCTACAGACGTTTATCAACTCATGTCTCCGAACGATTTTACGAATCCGCTGGCCCAACGTCATCACCAACGAGGATCTCTGGCGGCGCACAGGACAAGAACCGGTGGAAGAGTTAATCTGCCAGCGCAGATGGAGATGGATTGGCCACACCCTCAGAAAGCCCGCATCAAGTATCACGAGACGAGCCCTCACTTGGAACCCCCAGGGCAAGAGAAAAAGAGGTCGACCCAAAACGACTTGGGGAAGGGAACTGGAGGCAAACACCAAAAAGTGTGGGCACAACTGGGGACAGCTGGAGAGACTTGCCCAAGACCGGGATGCCTGGAGAGCCTTTGTTTGTGGCCTATGCCCCAGACGGGACGACAGGCGATGATGATGATGATATACCCACAAGTTTATTAATTTTTCTTTTGAACCAAGGAATAATGAATGTGTTTTTGTATTAAGGACTCTTGCTCTTATGTTTTTCATAGATGCGCAATTTAATACACTAATACTATAGTGTGGCACACAATGTTATTGTGGATCCCCAGCTGTTAGAAAATTGAACAATCACTCCTTCTACTAAGTCAAGACATGTGACCACACAGGACAGCTAATGTTGTGCTGGAATTGTGTTTTCCATTTTGAAACTTAAAATTATCCAAATTAAAATAAAGTATTTATTTATATCATAATTATTTTCGTATTTAATGTGCTTAAATGATATATGAATTTATTAATTATGTACCTTGCAATCAAATCAAAACACATTTACATTTGTTGGGATCAGCAAAAGAGTATTATCTGATCTTATATTTAAGTTTAGAATCATTCTCATTTATTATGTAAGATGATTCTAGTAAACAAAATTATTTTTAATACTACTATTAATAACAAAAACATTATTTTCTTTTGAATTGGTATATGAAAATGATATATATAAATGCCCTGTTCCCCCTCCCCCTTTCCCCCAACCAGGATCAAATTGATAGAAACAATCATCAGATAGGGATGGGAAAGGAGAAATCGAGGGCGCCGACGAAGGCTCCCTTGCCAAAGTAAGGGAGGAGTCTCAGTGAGTCCCTCTCTGTAAAATTTTTGATAATTTCAGAATGCAGTATTCCAAAATGAAGTTTTGCACTATTCTTCAGAAGAATTGTAATTAATTTTATAAGCTTTTCACTATCCCAAAAATACATTTCAATTTTATATGATGATAAGGGTCGATCGCAAATTACATGACGCTCAGGTGGGGGGCGGTGGGGGGTTAGATAATTTTGTGACTAGGTGGGGGGGGGGGGAATTTGTGACGCCACATTTTTTTTTTTTATTTTAATTTTTTCTAATTTTGAAAAATTTTTTTTCAATTAATTTGAAAAACAATAATTTGAGGTTGAAATTGCCTCAGGTATTATAAGAACCGTGAAACTCGGTCCCTCACACCTTCTGGACATATAGAAAAATGACGCAAAAACTGGCTATTTTCCATTCGGTTTGGAGAGGACTTCGTTGTTTGCGTTTTACGTCATAGTTTACTAAAAATACTACATCTTAATCCATTATGGGAAAATGTTAAAGAATGAAATACAATCTTAGTTTATTTATGAACATGTTATATGTATGTTTTAAAAATTTTTTGGTGTGACTTTACACCAAAAAAAAGGGGGGGGGGGGTTGTTTTTGGCGTGACGTAATTTGCGAACGACCCCTAAGATGAAATTGTGGTTCATTATTAAGTATGAAAATATTTAACTATTTAAAGAGTAATTTTTTAAAAGTCTAGATTTTTTTCTGTGTATTTGTGTGGTGCCCCGATCTCCTGATGCCCTAAGCGTGTGCTTATATTGCTTAATGGTTTAAGTGTATACAGCTGCTGGTAAAAAGCTGTTTGTAGTGTTCCCCGAACTTTTGTTCTTTATTTGTGTTTACAATTTCAGTTTTAAATATTTAGAGGGTAAAATTTGTTTGGAACATTGTTATATAGAGCTTGTTTACATAATTTTTCGCGTGCATGAGACGCTGTGTGGCTTAGTCGTTTGATCTGTCGTGTTTATGCCGCCAGCCACTAAAAATAATTAATCTGTTCCAAATAGTATTTTGTAGAATGATTGTGATTGTTCTAGATACGTCACAAGTCTCTCTGGAAGGCAGGGCTTACGCGACCTATATAAGGGATTGACAGGCACGGACGGACGGACGGAGATTCAGATAGAAATTATTAACTTTACGAGACGTGTATTATTCTTTGTGTATTTGTGACCTTATATGTGTTTATTTCGCATTTCATCATTATTCATTGGCACATTATTCTGTGTTAACTGTGTATCGGTACAGGATCTGCCATACTGTAAGTTGAAGATTGTCATTACATTTTCTTTTCTTTTGTAATTACTTAAGACCTAATAAATCTTATTAATTGTAACTAGAAACTGTTTTGGGTGTCGTATCTTTAATATTGTTGACTCTATGGTATCGTCCTTTGTTAGGCACTGTTAACAGCGAGCCAATTAAACTTAAAATAGGAGATTAATTTCTCGTATTAGAAGTCAGTGCGTAACAAACATGAAGAAGGTGTTAGTTTTTACAGCCCAAAATTTGTTTTTCTCTTATGCCTGCACTCTTATCTTGATTGATTCAATTTTAACTCGCCTTGGTCTGAACCAAAACTTTGCCTTGATTTGTACTTGTAATAAATTCATTTAACTTAACCCTAAAATGGTTTTCAATAAAAAAAATATTTTTTTAAAAAATACACCAATCCACTTTCTTTTTTTTTTTTGAACTAAAAAGATTTTTTAAAAACCTCACAAATGTTTCATACATCAAATGTAAGTGATATTACAAATAAAATGCTTTATCATAATGGTTATAAAAGATTTCCGAATAGACTCGTGTTTATGTCGAGACATTTTAGAAGTAAAATCCATTTTAAAACGTGGTGTCAACTTATCCACAGGTCAGCGGTATTTTTTTAATACAGTTTATAGAATTTTGTACATTAAATTTAAATGTGGGAAATTGTCAAGTTACTGGTAGTACTGGTTTGCTTACTGATAGCTGTACATTGACCCAGATACTGATAGCTGTACATTGACCCAGATACTGATAGCTGTACATTGACCCAGATACTGATAGCTGTACATTGACCCAGATACTGATAGCTGTACATTGACCCAGATACTGATAGCTGTACATTGACCCAGATACTGATAGCTGTACATTGACCCAGATACTGATAGCTGTACATTGACCCAGATACTGATAGCTGTACATTGACCAAGATACTGGGTAGACAGACACAAAAACAGCTGTTGATGCTTGACTGAAATATAATACCAAGACGCATGCATGATTAGTGACTGCTGAGTCTGTCAGGAGAGAGGGCACTGATATAAATAATGGATTGACACTTGACAACACCTAATGACACACACCCGCCATAGTTTAGTGATTGCTGCTAGGTAAAATCTCACAAAAAATTTAAAAATCACAGAATTTCATAGCTCCAAATTTTACCCTTGACTTATCCGTGAGTCATAACATATTTCATAATTGGGTAAAAAAATGCCCTAGACAAATAAACGAGTATACACGGTAGTTGACTTTCATAATTTTTCTTCTTCTTCTATATCTTAAGGGCCCACGATTAATTTATTGATCATTTTGGCTCCTATGCATGTAGATGGGATTTGCAATGTTTCTGTTACTGGTGTTGAGGAAATTTCACTGATTTCCAGTGCCACTTTGTGAGGGAATCATGCACTAGGGGTTTGAAGGCTTGAGGCAATAGACACAAATGTGTCTAGTGTTGTCGCCTCAACCGTTCCTTTTGAAAGATTGTTCCAGTCCCTGATTGTCTTGGGCAGGAATGAGCAGCTCCTATACTGGCTTATATATATAATTTAGAAGCAACAGTAATTTACTTTCATAAAGTAGAAGCAGGTTTTACACAAAAAAATGTACAAGATTTTTATGTCCAAAGCACATATTTAATAGTTATTTTTGGTTGAACAAATATAACAATAAAAGCAATATATACAATGGGGATAAATGCATTTGATGATATTAATTATCATAAAGACATCAGATGAAATTGATAGGTCTTTCGTAATATATAGATGGGATGCAATTTTGGCATCAAGTTTAATTAATCAAAAATTTTCCATTATATTCACATTTCCTTGAGGTCTTCTAATTTTCACTGTTGTCACAAAACTAATACTGATCACTACAACTTTACAATTTTGGGAACTACACATCATATAATGGAAAATTCTCCCAGCCTTGTGTAAAAGCTTACTTTCACTTTAAAATACATTTCTATTGTAGTGTAGTAGTATTTCCTAAAACCAACTGCCCCGCCTGCCCCCTGACCCCCCCCCCCCTCCATTTAATTTATCTAAATTAAAAAAAAAAAAAAAATGTATACATAATATATTATAAATAATATTTTCAAAGGATTCAGAAATTCACTATTTCACAAATTCTTGGTGTTGGATTAAGTAGTACATTGCCCATGAATAGACCTCTTTACAACATCTATGGATCAACAAATAATTACAAAAGCTCGTTTTGAGCTGAATCATTGTTTGTTATTATCAGTCATTAACCCAATATTGTTAAATGTATCAGATAAATAGATATTCACACACAATTTGACACTAATTTCCCTTAGCACCCAATTGGCCCACTCAAGTGCCCCTCACTGCCCCAAAGAATAGAATGTTCCACTTTGAGAATCCTTTATGGAAAGGAGTAGACAGGAGTATTTAGAGCTTTGTCATAAATGGTAAATCAATTTATCATTTTGTAGTTTAAATGCAGCATAAAATTTCATAACACTTTCTCCTAAACACTAATCCATTGGTAGAATATTCCCAACACAGGCAAGCAGAATGCTTAACCCCTTTGCAGTACATGTGACTTAAGAAATACATTTATTAACATTATATTATAAGTCATGACAAAATTTCATAACAGAACAGGAGATGTTACAGATATGTTATGGAAGGAAAACAGTATTTCCAATGACCAAATACTTTTAGCGTATTGGGACCATTCCAACAATTTGTGACAAATAACATTATTTTTAATGTATATTCAATCATACTTATGATATGGCACTGGCACTTTATTTTGTCACCAAGAAGAAAATGCACTTGGACATGCACACATAAATAAGGAGTATTTGTGTTCTTTTGTGTACATTCTTGTCATTTTTAAACACTATATGCATAAAATATTAATGTTCCAACACTGTGGTCCGAATTCAAATTAACTAAAATTTACAAATGTCTATTTCCTCAGAAAGCAAAGAACATGATACAATATTTCTTGGACAGTGAAAAGATTTTTTTTTTTATATGTATACATAAATAAAAAGTCATTAACAGTGAAGGTCCTTATTGGCATATAGATGAAATATCTTTAAGATATGTTTTTACTCTACATATTTTTTTAAAGATCTTTCTACTAATTTTTCTTCTAAAAAAAAACTATTTTCCTTTCAATATTCTTCACCCTATTAATAGTATTAACAAGGTCATAAAGATTAAACTAACCAAAAAGTCAGATTATTGATCAAGAATTTTTTTAATAAATCAGATTATCATCAATATAATTATAATAATAACAAATAATCCAAATAAAACCAAATATTTCTTATGCTCCACAAACCCTGTGCTGGACAGACCTGCCGCCACAAAACAATTTACATTTATTATGTTAATGAAACAAATGCAGATGCATTAGAATGTAAACATAACATTATACAACAAGAACAAAATATACATTTCATGAAAAGCTTACAAGTGGTAGTAATATATTTACAATTAAATGTTAGTGACTTCTTTGTACCAACAATAAGGTACCAGTATGAAATTAAGATAAAATGATTATCCCGGAGCTGTTATGAAGTGTTACTAACTTTTAACAAACATTTAAACAGTACTTTATTAATTACTATTCATCACTTGTTTATAAAAGGAGGGTTATTAGATTAAATCTATAAGGTTGGAAATAACATAAACTGTTTTTATTCAAGATTTAGGAATATTAATAATAGTAATATTAATAATAGTAATAGTATGATGATTAATACCAGTAAACTCTTATTACCAAGTTACAATAATGGTCAAATGAAGGGGAAATAAATTCTAGGCCTAGAGTAAAGCTAGACATCAAATTAATAAATTGAGGTAAAAGAAACCTTTATGAGATAATTTATAGATCCAGTTTTAGATAAATTCTGTCAAACTCCCAACAATTAAATAAAGTGATCACAGCCACGTTTGCATATTCAAATTAGTCCCAATACATGTGGTGCTGAAACTAGTTAGGCCATTCACCCGTTCATATTTTCCACTTGAGCCACTATAAACAGTGACAAGGCAACATACTTCATTTTGAAGGTATAAGTAGGAAAAAATTGTCATTGTGCTTTCCAAAAATGAATTCTCATGAATTTGTCAGTTCTCCATGTTTTTTTCTCAGATCATACAATGGGCTCATCATCTTCCTCACCACTCTTCATTTCAGAAGATGCTCTTTTCTGATCTTCTGTTGCTAAAAGAGCTTGGTCTGAAGTATTGCTTCCAAAACTGGAACCCTCTGTTCCACTGTTGTGGACATCTGTTAGACTTGAGACTTCATGGGGGCTGAAATCAAGATTTTTTACAGAGCCATCAGATTCATACATGTTGTAAGCAGGTGGCAACTCTAAAAAGCTAACTGAGGCTGATACTCCACTGTACAGGTCAGGATTGCTGGTTGTAGGTGTAATGGCCATGTCATCTGGCAAAGAGATTTAAAAAAAAAATAATTAGCATAGATAAATTATTGCATAATAAAAACATCTTCATATTTAAATAATCTAAACGACTTTTTAAAAAATAAGTGATGACATAGTCAAAAGTGAGAATGTCAGATACTTGGCATGGTTGACACTTAAGCTATTTACTGCAATTTATTTTTTCCATTACAATCCTCTTTTTACCTCCTACTATATAGTTGAATATGTTATGTTATAGCCTGTGTGTTAACCTAATTTTTTTTATTAAGATGAGCTATGGCTTTTAACCCCCCCCTGCTTTGATATTGATGTCACTGATTAAATGTGTAGTGCTTTAGCATTACCCACCCCTCCCTTGATTGTGAAAAAGTTGTTTACGTTTTAATTTGTTCTAAAGAATGCTAATGGGTGATGCAACTTCTAGAATTTCTTTTCTGGTGGGTTCTAACTCGTGTCCTACAAATAAGACAGCAGCTTTCCCGACAGGAGGAGATTTCCTAGACACGAGACATATTAAGAGACTTAATATACTTATAGGAACCTTATGAGATTCTACTCTTTGTGTGCGTATGTGTGTATAGTATAGTATTATTATTTTGTATCTTTCGAGGATTACACCTTTTCACTGCTGTGCTTTAAGTTAATATATTTTTTTATTTCTGTATATTTGATTTTTTATTTTTATATAAACTTAATAGTATAATAAACTGATTATTGTTGTTAATGGTACGTTTTTTTTTTAAAAAATACTGGTTTTCATGCCTTTGTTACATATGGCTCATCGAACTAACAAAATCTTAAAACAGATTAAATTTTAAAAAACGTAATACTCGTATCACTACAAATAAAACCATTTTATCATCAATTTGGATGATTTTTTAAAAACTGAAATGTGCCTCCTCCTTAAATTGGCAATATTTTATCCAATCCATTTCTGTATGCACCCTAAAAATATGATCCATTTCTGTAGGCACCCTAAAAATATTATCCATTTCTGTATGTATCCTAAAAATATGAAGTGAATAACTTCTTCCTTTGCCAAACTATTCAATGTTATGTGTACCGGTAATTAATAAATTATATTACTTGATATGGGGCCTGAAGCAGCACCCGACACAAGTTGATTTGATTGACTACAGGGATATAGTGTTTGGTCAGCAGTGATAAAATTCAATGCTCTTTTTCTGTTATTATCCAGCAACTGCAATAGGCGCCAAATCAAGATAGCAAACTCTCAAGCCAATTTGTATTATTATTATTATTTGTTATTATCATACATTATGAAAATGTCTGAAAGGAAAAAAAAGGTAAGTATCGAGCCCCTTTTCGACAGTAAAGAGTTCAAGAAACTTAGATGAGAGAGAAATTATATATCAGGCCTTAGGGAAAGGGTTTGCATATCACAAAGTCAAAATTGAGAAAGATAATGGGAGCCCTAGGGTATATGTTTAATTTACTACAGACAAAGATATTACCACTGTCCCTGTCATCATAATCAGGTTCAGGTTCTGAACTGTCCTCTCTTTCATCATCTGCCATGTCACCAGTTGAAAGACCACATGTCATTCTTGTTAAATTGACGTTAGTCTTGTAGTTTCTCTGAATTAATTAGAAAAATAAAACAGTTTTACTGTATAGTCATTGTTTAAGATGAAAATTTTAATTTTTTTTAAAGGCACCTTTTTTACCCACAGAGGATCATAACAGCCGATTATAGGACATTATGGATGCTTTTGTGTGTTAGAGAAATATTAGGTAACCAATGAATTTTATAAAACCAAAATAACTTTATATTTCCTAAACTAAAAGAATAGTGTTTAATGGGTCTCTGTATACATTTTCTATTAGTTTTTGGGTATTTTAGTGATTAATAGCAAAATTAGTAAAAAGAGTTGACACCACAGCAAGTTTGCATTTGACAGTTTGTGGGTTAAAGTTAAAGACAATTACTATACATAATGACAAAAATGTTAGAATAAATAACAATATATAATATAATGAAAACTTAAGTTATACTAACTTCATGTAATTTCTTGTTGATCTGAGGTGGAATTATATCAGTTTCTCTCACTGGAGATATTTTTGTTTCCGTTGTAATAGATCCATCAGGGGAACACCTTGAGCAAAAAATTTCTATTTTTTAAAATAATTTTCACCATTTTTAAAAATAATTTCAAATAAATTTTTTGTTAGGTGCAATATAATAATGCACATGAAATTTTCAAATATATAGAATAAGAAATGTTTATGCTTGTAAATAAAAGATTAAGCAGATTTCTTTTCAATTAGATGCCTTCTTCAACAGCCAATACAATACAAAAACAACAGATAAGGCATTGAGCAGAAACTTCCACTCAATAATCTTGTCTTTTTAAGATTAAACATATCTCGTCCCATTATTTATTTACCTAACATGGCTTGATTGCATTACCTCATGCATTATCATTGAAATATTTGAAACAAAAATAAAATTTGTAAGTAATTTTTAATATTAATTAGTGATAACGACTAATGTTATCTAATATCATACTAATAAATATTTATAACTACTTCAATTAAAATAGCGATTTATAAAAACGAAGTGGCTATTCGGACAGGTATCAGAAGTGAAGGGTTGGATTTTTTTACAAATGTTAAAAATAATATTGTTGGGTTTGCAAGACAAATTTTGTTATCAAACGAAAGATAATTGAATGGACTACACATTTATAAAATTACTTCTTCAGTTTAACTAAAATAAACTACCACAAATGACATTGGAATAGCATTTAGTCAGATGGGACCAGGGCACCCATGGCCACTAATTGGACCCGGGTCCATTTAGACTAAATACTATTTGAATGTCATTTGCTGTAGTTTATTTTAGTTAAACTAAAGAAGTAAGTTTACAAACTTATAGTCCATTCAATTACCTTTCATTTGATAACAAAATTTGTCTTGCAAACCCAACAATAAAATTTTTAATATTTTGAAATGAACCCTACCTCTCACTTCTGATACTGGGTCCAAATAGCCGCCGCCTTATAAAAACAACATGGTGGTACTATAACTGCAAGTGAAAGAGATTATGCATTCACCTCACAGTGACAATAGTTGATTTGAGAGGAGAAGGTACAAGCTCTTTCACAATTGGTCTAGGAACCACTTCATCCGGTGTTGCATCAGAGGTGGCTTCAGTAGATGTGACATCTGTTGTATCTCCAACCTTAAAAAAAATACAAGCACATAAACATTTAAAATAGAGATAGGGTACAATCAATTAACATAGAAACTTACTCTATGGACTATTTCTTTCTGTCAGATTCAAGATCAGGAGATGTTTTATCCCAAACGAGGTGATAGAGACTAGCTAAAAAATATAGTTAACCCCTTCATTACCGATGACGTCGACTCGACGTCACGATCACCCACTTTCAATTACCAAGGACGTCACATTGCAGTCATAACAAAAAATTTAAGAACTTTTCTGAAATACCAAAGGATGTCACGTCGACATCAAATTTCAATGCTATCAGACCTGTTTACCCCTAAACGCCTAAAATCGTACAATATCGTCTCAAAATCGTACAATGCAGTATTTTGATAGTAAATAAATAAAAATACAGTATATACAATCGTACAGTGAGCTTTAAAACACCAGCCCAGCCCCCCCACCCCCCATAAACTTAGCAAAATCCATTGTGTATTATGATGTTACAGTGAACAAAATCTGACACGGGTTTTCACAACGGGTGATTCGGCCAGCCCAGTGGTTCCCAGAATAAACGCCACATCGCCCTGGGTGCTCGTTCCCCTCGGGTGAGGGGGTGGCTGCGGCTTCCTCATTGGGGCGTTGCGAAATATTTTTTTAAAAATTCATTATTTTATTTTCACTTTTAAACCAATGTGACAACTTTCGGTCGTGGTGCAAACAGTCACCCACTAAGCAATTGCTGTTTGCAGTTCCAGATGGCGCTCAGTGACCTACATACACGTTATATTTATTTTTATCCAACCCTTATTTTATTATTGTATTTGAATTGTACATGTTAGAATTCGACACAGGGCGCCTGGTGAAAACGTAGTGTGACATAGGCGCAGGGAAACGAAAATTTTAGAACCACTGGCGAAGCCCACCGAATTATACGTAGTACGTGGCCTTACCATTCGGTGGACTAAAGATTACTGTAATTTCTCTACTACTGAGTTTAGGAATAGCTGGCGAGTTCATTTGTGAAAATACATCTTGACAACATCATGACGGTAATTCCTGCAAACATTGTCTGGTATTTTACAGCATTCGAGATATAAATGTGCTATTTTAGGACTTTTAGAGTTTCGGGATAAATAGTGTAGCATTTTTAAATACCGCATGTACTTTCTGCTGAGGAATATCCCCCCCCCCCTTCCACACCCCCCAAACTGACATTACGAAAATGTAGGCGACGGTGTTGATTGTATAGATTTAAATATTTAGACCTGCGCCACGCTAAATCCACACTATCTTCTAAATCCACACCAATAATTTGGTCTCTGGTTGCTACTGAAAAGTCCGACTTGCAGAATGTGCAGTGCGCGTATGATGGACCCTCAACACAGTAAATTGTGTCTTATATTCAAGCAAGAAAATAAACTTTCTTTATCTTTTGTTGAAGCTGATGTTTATCGGTAGAAGTAGAAGTTTCTTCTTCATCATCAGTTTCGCATGCCTTTCTTTTTTTTGAGGCAATATTGTAAAATACTCACTAAGTAAACTAAACTAGTGGACCGAAAATAAAAAGGATAGCTGATTCCAGTAATGGTAACATTAAAATCAGGCAACGTGCACACCCGTCAATGTAGCCAAATTCAAAAGCCAAAGCTGGTTGGGAAATGTGACATTCAGGTATAACATACCTGGTACGCAAAATAAACATAATTTTTTAAAATAAAATAGTTATACCCCCCCCCCCCCCCAGCTACACCTTGTCAACATAAAAGAAAGGGCCATCGAACTATTACGTAAAACAAAGGGCCATCGAACTATTACGTAAAACAAAGGGCCATCTAACTATTACGTAAAACAAAGGGCCATCGAACTATTACGTAAAACAAAGGGCCATCTAACTAGTACGTATTATGTACGCGCTGAGGATGCGTACGATAGATTTGATTGGGGGTGGGGGTTGTCAATAGACTGCACGTACATTTATGCATACAATAATTATCCTGACAGTCTCTTATAGAGCCAACTGTCATCTGAAAATCTGTGAAATCAGTGAATTCTAATTAGGCCTTTTATTATTATTATTATTAAGGCTATAAAAATATTACAATATTTCGCAGTAAGCATATAGGCCTACTCATATAAGCTACTAATGCTTTGTGTTTTCATAAAGAGATCCCTGTAGTTGTAAAATTGAACATGACATAGTGATAACCACTGCAGTGCAGTAATTGGTCTTTCCGTGGTGGTGACATAATTATTTCCACCTGGCAGAACTCCCCCCCCCCCCCCCCCTCACTGGGAAAAAATGAACTGTCGCCTAATTTTTTCCTTTTAAAAAAAGGGGTGGGGGCAGTATTAGTCATGATACGAAACTGTTGTATTACGATCGCTGAGGGTAAAGAGCTGCTTTGCGCGTTCTACCAATATGTTTTTAATGCCGCTGACTAGCTCTTATAAAATATGACCACATCCGACGTTCCAGTGCAGAACGGTGGGATCATGTATTTTATTATTTTAAAAACCGTCTTGTCTCTAGTTTTCTCCGTTTTCACAATCGACGCGGTTCAAGGGAACAAAACTACGGCACACGCTTGGTAGCAGTCAAAGGGGATGGCAGTGAGTAGTATAAATATTACCGGTGATGCAGCTAACCAGTTCAGTGTGACACACAAAGCAACAGTATGACAATCATCACCATCAATACGATACTTTGAGGTGATATTTTTATAACCTTTGACACTCTGACCAACGCCCCACCCATGTGTCCTGTATGCCGCAAATCTCCTTCATTAACAACCTCCACCTCCCCTCTTAGTGCGCACATAATATAATGAAGGATGGTATGGTCCCAACTTTAAAAAAAATTACAACCAATCGTTTTTCTCATTTCATTCACCGGTAGATTTCTATTGGAAAAGGCTAAAACTTGAACAAACGAATTTTAATTGGAAATTTTTTTTTTTTCACCGGCTCTCTGAAAATTGTAGTTTTGGCGGGTCTCGGCGTACAATCGTAAAAGACATCTCAAAATCGCCAAAATCTTAAGAATAAACAGGTCTGTGCTATATATTTCCTTATTTGTTAATCTATAGAGAAGTTAAAAAGTGAATCGGATAGAGAATGAAAATGTTGCTGAGTCAGCAAAAATCAATGCCCAAAACCCTGCGGTAATGAAGAGGTTAAAAAAGTGAATTCAACTTTCCCTATTATTCAAGGGGAATGAACACAGCCGCCAATTGTGTCTCCTTTCACAATTTTTTAATCATCTACAGTAGCCAACTTTTTAGAACACATTTTTTAATGTTTTTTTTTTTTAAGATTTAAAAAAAAAAATTTCAAGAAAATTGATTTCTAGACCTATACCAAAAGCAAATTTAAATAAAATATTTTGGAAATGAAACTAAAAGTAAAATTAGGGAATTCAAGAAAAAAAATAACCATTAAAAATAATGGTGAAAATTATTAGAAACTAAACTAAATAGAAACTTACATTCTTTTTAAGGCCACCAACTTTGTCTTTATCTTTTTTCTTTTCAAGTGTGCCTTTACTACTTTCTTTATCAGTATCCATTTCTTTTTGATACTCAATGGGCCCTGATACCATTACCCTGAAAACAAAAATTAAAAGACCACTTTACAAGCCATCCCATAAGGTACTTTTGTGCACACATTTCAACAAATTAGTTTATTTAGTCTGTATATACTGTAAAAGAGCGTAATTATTATTCCGGTGCAATTTCAGATGGTGTTTCATAATCATCTGTTCAATGCTTGCATTCCCAGTACAAGGGGCACAATTACATGCTTTCCTAATAGTACTTAATTTACCATGAAAATTTCATTAAAATATTTCTAGAAGACACTCTGGTGTCACAAGGTCTAGAGTATGACTCATTGTGATCTGCAACCATTTAAAATGTAAAAAAAAAATTTTTTTAATAATAAATTTAAAAAGAGAGAAGAAAAAAAATTCAGTTTACAAAAGGTGGCTATTGCAAATTTTTACATTGAGCTTTTGAAAATATACATCTAGCAAAATCACATCAATAATGTTAAGGTACCTTCACACTGGGGATTTGTTACAGCGATTATCAGATTTATGTGACCACCTGCTACTAATTGTAACAAAGAATGGGTCCAACAAATTTCATTGTTACGAGTTTGTTGAGATATGCAGCATATTGTCAGCTGGGAATTTACAAATACAATCTTGTCAAATTTTTAAAATTGAGCATGCCTTTTCATCAGGTGACATGGCTTGTTTACACATTATAATTATTAGTAGTATTAAATAGTAGCCATATTTTTGTATTTCCAAGATTACAATTTGTGAGATAAATGTTAAGTTTGATTTTATTGGAGTGGGTAAGACAAGATTAAAAGAATAATAATTTGTTTTGAAATATGGGATTTTTAACAAATTTAGTTATTTCCCCTGCATGGGTGGTTAACCCACGAACTGTGGCATAGATCATTATGTAGTGTGGAAGCTTTTCAGAGCTTTTTGAGTGCCTTTAGAAATAGAATTAAATTCAATGACATAGAGATATTGATAAAAGATCCCAATAAGTATATTATTTTTAGAAAGGTAAATGGAGGGGGATAAAGTTGGCTTTATTGCCCACCCGTAAAAAAAATTTTTGTTCAGTGTCCTTGACCTTGGAGTGCTCAAGAAAAAAAATATTCATCAAATTGTCTTGCTTTCAAGTGCTCATAAAATTCTTAATTTTTATAGATTCCATTAAATGCTAATACAAATGTGGTAGTCAATTCATTTATCTTTAAGAAAATGTATAGTTTGCTAAGGTTTCTATTATAATTAAGCCTCTGAAAGCAATATTAGTTATTTTAGGTCATTTAATTACTGAAAAAATAAGAAACTGGGACCACAGCTAAAACCCAGTGCAACATAAAAAATCTCAGACAAAAAAGTTATTATTGGCTATTAAATATTTAAAAAGGAACTGTGGAACTCAACCCAAATCAGTTTTAACTATAAAATTTATTAGTTCTGATCTATAAACTGTAGCTTCTATGACTAAAATTCAGTCAGTCCTTGCCAAACCTCCAGGCCTGGCTCAAAGTCAGTAGCCCTACTTCAGTATGACTAAGACTAGTATCAGATTCACTAGAACTAGAAGAAGAATCAGAACTGAGATCATCATGGGAAATGTTAAAATCATCATCAGTATCACTTAAATCCTCTCCTAAAAATCTTTCAAAAATATTTCTATTAGTTCTCTTACTGAAGGCCCAGCCATAGCTTCAGCCATTTTAGCTTTTAAAAAAAAAACAGCAATACAAAATTCCGATTAAAATGTACTTATTGTTCAGTTATCAACAAAAGCTTGACCCAGAAGATGTTTTAATTATTAACCCTTTACGGGGCAGAGGAACTTCCTCTTGCATGTCCTGAATAGGCACCACTTTTCAGTTTTTTAGTAAAATTTAGGGTTACGTTACAAAAAAAATTAAATCTAAGGTGTTAGTCAACAAATTTGTGTGAAATAAAAAGCAAAATAAAGGAAAATGAATGCAGATTTATGATTGTACTCACATGTTGCCATTAATCCTTATATGAACACAAATATTTGCAAAAACAACATATTGTTTGTGATTGTGAGTCATCTATTTACTATTTACAAACACTGCCACAAAATCGAAGTTTGTAAAATTCAACACTGCTTACTACGCTGATTTCACTAATATTACTAATAATATAAACATCTAGTTCCAATTTACAGTCAATTCGTGCACTTAAATGTCACTTTAATTGAATCCAGCGAAATCTACGCTATCACTTGAATAATCGGCAAATAATTGGCAAAATCCATTTCGAACAAAATTTTTTTTTTAAACCCTTAAAACTACCAAAAAAATCGATTAAATACTTGTAACTGGCGCCTACTCTATTTAGCTATCGGAAAAACCGGATGTAAACAATAGGAAGTCTCGCAAAGCCTCGGAGGTCAAGAGAAAACAACACAAAGTCGTCACGGACGCTTTTGGGCGTTTTGCCCTTTAAGTGGTAAAGACGTTTTCGGCCGCTCTGCACCGTAAAGAGTTAATAAAGGAAGTGGATATAATTCCAGTTAAATATTGGATTAGAAGTTGCTATTGGACTACGTTTTTTATCGGCCGACTACAGTTTGTAGGTTAATGGTCAAAACATTTTTTTTTAATTTAAATATATATAAAAAAAGCTGCGTTTATTAATTTATAGTGCCATAATTTACTGCTCAGTTTGAACACCTACACAGGATATCTGTGACAGTGAATTCTTAAAATGGATTCACCGCTGAATTTGTGGCTGCAATAAATCTGTAATGTGAACGTACCTTTAGTAATAATAACTAGATATTAGTCTTTTATACTAAGAATTTATTTTAAAAATACTGGTACTGACTTTGTTTCTTTCTGTCCTTTCTTTTCAACACAAAAAACTGTTAAGGGACCAGATATCTGTAGATGAACCCCTGAGAAAATATTTAAAAAGTAGCTTTAAAAATGTTTTTCCCAATTGGCAATGGCATGTGATATTCTGTCAAGTAATGTTTTTAAAAATAACTTGATTAGATTTTTTAAATATAACTTGTGAAAAGGTATTTTAAAATGAACAATTTACCTTCACTACTGATTGGGGGCACAACTTGACCATTGAGAGCCTCTATAAGAGAGATTGCTTCATAGCCTTGGGGAACACCCTCTTGGTTTACAGGGTTTTCCTCTGTGTCTGACTAAAAAACATACATGAAACATACATTTTAATTTACTTAAAAATGACAACTGGTCCTTTTTAAGCTGATATAATTTTTATTTTATTTATGTCAACACAAAAAATGGCAAAGGAGCTGGCTTAGAAAAATGTGCACATTTCTTTCTTAACGTAATAAAACCAAAATTAGCCAATAATGATTTTATACTTAATGGAACTAATCTGTACAAATGTGCTTAGTTAAAGAATCTATGCCTCTCAAAGACATTTCTTTCTCAATCCAAGTCAGTATTTCACATATATGTTGTGTTATTATGACTTAACATAAGTAAGATTTAAAAGTACCCTTTCCCTCCTCATATCATAATGAATTAAAAGTAAAAATAATATTTACATTATAATTTTAAAATATCCATTTACTTTCAATCACCAATAATGTACTACTATAAACATTTTAAAAAATGCTGATAATTTAGCAATGTGGTACAAAATTTAAGTTATAATAAAAATTAAATAAATCAGCTCTTTTAAATGCCTAACTCCCAAGATTCAAGTTAAAAAAGCAAAGATCTTCGTGAATATCAAATGAGTGGTAAAAATACGCCATCATTGGTATAGACGTACCTGTGGAGAATTAGTTGAAGTGGGCACTATTTTCTTTCTCATTGCTCTTATCTGTAGTAATGCTCTAAATTTAACTCGGCAGATAGGACACATGCTGGCCTGGTATCGCAGTGAATCAGCACAACTGCTGCATAGACACAGGTGTCTGCACGGCAATATAAGAGTGTCCCGCATGTCAGACATACATATGACACATTCAGCCCCACTGTCCTCTACTTCATCGTCAGGGTCAACATCCTACAAACAAATTAGTAAATAATATTTTAAACAATTTTATTTTGAAAGGCCTGAGACTCTGCTTTTGCTAATTCCACTTTCTTATCATACAATATATGCATTTCCAAATTGGTCAAAATCTTAGCTAGCTAATTCAAAAAATAAATGTCTCTTTTATATGCACATTTTCTAAAATTACAAACAAAATAGGGACATTTCTTGAATTAGCTAAAATTTCTACAATCTGGAAATGCACACCTTTTTGGAGTTAACATGTTTAAGCAATTGCCATGTGCCTATAAACACCACTGAAGACAATTGCTATAAAAACTGTTTATTGATATCCTCCAGTTTTTTTCTTTATACAACAAATACCTGTAAATAACTTTGTTAAATCACACAAGCGACTGATCCATGCTTTAAATTGAATCTGCTTTCTATTTATAATCATACCTTAATTCGTTCCATATTTTTGTTCTCAATACCATATATTTCTTGTAATAGGTAACAGAGTCCATCAACCACTTGCTTTTGTTTAAGAGGTTTAATGGTGTAGGTGCCCTCAGAATTCTTTTCTATCACAGCGTAAGTAATGTGAGCATGGCCTGCATGCTCTTAGCAAGAAGAAAACAAAAAAAACAATGATTTATTTATAATCTAACTGATTAAAAAGGGTGTTTAAAAATTTATATTTAACACTTGTAATAATTCACTTAATAGATTTAATTTAACAAGATTTAATACAAAAGCGACTGTAAATTTAGTAATTTCTCTATTACGTAGCACACTTCTTAAACTCATTTTTTATTCAATTGTCCATTTTGTTTGTTGCAACAAGTTGCAACCCCTCCTTTTTTTCTCAACTGAATTTAAAAAAGTAAATGTACACCCTGAAAAGAAAAAGGATGTTCTTTAAAATAAATTGATCTCATAGTAATATATAATCCTTATGTTTAACACTGTATTAACTGTATTAAAACATTCTGGTATACCTTCTTCCTCCACCAAACAATGAATAGCTATGGGGTAAACATCTTTGTCAAAGCTGTACTGCCACTGTAAGTGAGAAAATTGGTCTTGCAATCACCTTATGTTAACATGAAAAAATATCCTGAATCTTTAACTCCATAACTATTGATAGCTTTTATCACTTTTTATGCTAAATTAGTCTAAAAAATTAACTTTCGACATCAAAAAATGAATTAAATGTTTGTTTATTTTAAAAATATGTGAACATTATTTTTTTTTATAATTCATAATTTTAAAAAAAAAAAGAAAATAGTTTGGCAATGTTGTAAATACCAAAAAAAAAATAATGAAAATGAAACCATGCTTAGGTTTTTTTTCTCCTGTTTTAACTCATGAAGTTCTCATTAAAAGCATAGGGTCCCAGAATAAAATTTGATACCTCATCAGTGGATAATGATTATCAAAATTATTTATCATCATTTTAAATTACATGTATCAACTATCTTATTAAGCATAAGAATATAAATATTTTATGTTCAAATTTTATGTCACACGTATTAAGAGGATAATCTCCATTTACATTTCTTTTAGTTAATAATTTGTCTTCCAATTCATGTGGGAACTATATTATTTCCTGTAATCTCTGGTAGAATAATTGCATGATTTTGGAAAGTTTAATGCACATCTATCAAATTAGTACCAGAAACTTTGAAAATATTATTGTTTCTAAAAGATCTGGTTTAAATTTGTTATTTATATTTTAAAACCCCGCAATTACTGCAAAAACAGGTGCTGAAGACGTAATATAGATTTTGAAAGAGTTGAAAAAGGTTTAAGAAGATATCAAGAGATCGGAAAGCTTGGAAAGACATTTTTAATTGCATATGCTCTACTTGGAGTAGAAAAAGCACAAAAAAAGAAGCTGAATGTAGATTGTTTGGCAACTGGAGTAGCTCATTATGTTCCTGAAACTGCTACCAGCAAGTCACAATAGATAATTAGTCGTATGATGTATTAAAAAAAATTACCTCTTCATCTGAAAATTTACTAGGGTCAATTGTATGTGATGGCTGTGCAAAGTTCTGACCTGCCCCTCGTTTGTAGTGATAAGTCTCTGAACTTAGAGAACTGTCCCTTGGATGATACCTGTATTATAAGGTTTAGATGAGTAACTTTATAATAACAAAATTATTTAAAATTAATCTACCGACAAATTAGAATTTAGTATCCCTTTCAGCCTTTGGCATTTAAATACAGCACTGGTTTTAACCAGTGGAAGTTTAAGTGTATCACATAGAAAAATTATGTTGAAATACAATTTCTGTGTATTATCTTCAAAGTATATGTTTCATTTGAGGCACTTAAAATATAATCCTTATGTTAATAATTTGATTGATTCTTAAAACAACAAAAAAATAATATAATTTACTTACACAACCTGTCCATTTATAACTTCTTCTGCAGCAAAATAATGAATTCTGACAGCACATCGTACATCAGAATCTATGATAAATTCCACATTGTATGGATGGCTGATAGTGTCCGAATTTTCATCAAGATTCATTTTGTCCCCCTGAGGTGACCTGAAAAATGTAAATACAACTTACAACTATAATATTTCATGATGCTGTGTTTTTGTTAGTAATAAATTTTTAACACATTATAAAGTCCATTTGATTTCAGAGTGAACTGATCCAGCAGTCCACTCTGAGAACTTTTCTTTATTCATATATCAAATTCATTATTAATTAAGTTATTAATATAATAATACTATTCTCTTATTTGCACCCAGTGATGCATTTATCTCTGTTCATTGCCTTTCTCTCTTGCCAAGAATGTCCAGTACTTCTAATCTTTAATTTTGGTTTCCTCATTATTTGGACACTGCACCTTAACTTCCCCAACCTGATCTTTCCAATTCTTCATGATCTTTTCAAACCATTTTATTTTTATAATCTTATATTCTTACTAATACTTATCAATTTAATTATTGATAAAACTCAAGATGAGCAAAAATACAAAAGCAATTAATTAAAATTTTGCAATTCAGTATATGTTAAACACTTACTTGACTAGGCGTAAAGAATCTTTGCGTATGTATACCAGGCTCTTCAAAGTTTTTGTAGGGTCATTTCCAGTTGGAACTGGATAGGGGAACTGAAGAAAAAAAAGGTAAAAGAAAAAGTGGGGGATGGGGGGATTTCACTTTACAATTAAGTGAAATATTATATAACTTACAATTTATATCAGCTAAAAATATTAATGTTTAAACTTTTTTAGAACAAGATTTCACTAAAATAAAATAGTTTTAAGCCTTTTCTTTACTTACAGGGACTGGCTTATTGCCAAGAAAGTTAAGCTCTTCACTGTCACCAAAAAGGTATTCTCCAGGCTGTGGTGATTCAAAGCGCTCACCTCCCATGATAAAATGTGTGCCAAAGTAGCTTCCTAAATTAATTTTTTAAAATAAAGCAATTGTTTTATTGTCATGATCAGCCAGAAAAATCATATCAGACTTATTTGAGTATAAAAGCTTGGTACAAAAATCATTTACATATATATATATATATATAACATTTCTGATATATATTTAGATATATATATATATATATATATATATATATATATATATCAAAATATAATTTTAAAATAAAGAAATTGTTTTATTGTCATGATCAGACAGAAAAATAATATCAGACTTATTTGAGTATAAAAGCTTGGTACAAAAATCATTTACATATATATATATATATAACATTTCTGATATATATTTAGATATATATATATATATATATATATATATATATATATCTAAATATATATCAGAAATGTTTCAAACCAAGTACAAAATATGGGAAAATCAAATCATATCACTGGGCTTGATAAGCATTCTTTCTATTATATTTCTATTACCTTGCTCTGAACTTTATCTGTTACAGCAGAAAGGTAAAGCAGATGAAAAAAACCCACCTTTTTAAAGCTTTTTCCTATTCACTTTATTTTCTAAATCAGTTCTAGGCCAATATTTTTTATATATGTTTATAATATACAAAATTGGTGCACAACAAATGTTAAAAAGCATTGTAATACTAGCAACAAGTTAAATTTTAATGTTAAGCACATACAAATTGAATATATGTACAATGTTTTATGAGTGGATCAGATTTATCACTGATTACAAAATAGAACACCCCCCCCCCCATATGATCACAAATCAAATAAACTTAAGACACCCTTCTTATGAGTATGTGAGCCCTGCCCAACCCCCTGATGTGTGGTTATGGATGTTCAAGGCATTATAGTTAGTTTACCTGCTATATATTAATTTATAACTTTCACAAGAAAAATGTTAATAGAATTTAATGTATTTGACTATTTGTTATTGTTGCGCTAATTGTTACATTTTAACTATTGATAAAGGTTTTAGTGACTAAGTTAAGGAGGGTTAACCTCAATTTTTCATGTTCTTGTTCTGCAATAGAACACATTAATTGTAGAATTACCTACTAAAATTGGTCTTCAAATGCAATATCAAAAGGAAAATTTTCACTTATATTTAATGATGTAATAGTTCATTACCTGTATTCAATTTGTATGTTAAAAATGCCCGCTTTAGTACAACTGAATTTTGATGACTGAAATTTTTATACAGGCCTACATTCATATATTACAAGGTTAAGAATAGCATAATCGTTATCAGGCCTTTGGTTGGAGTAAACAAAAATTGGGTTTCTTACTGCAAAGCTAGCATTAGACTTTGATGCCTAAATCATACTAGTCACTCTTGACTATTTCTAGTCACTTTGTCTAGTGATGAATATGTCCAGTGTCTCCGACTCTAATTTTGAATTGTGACTTTACTAAGCCATTTTTACCCACAACTGACAAGAAATGCTGTAGACTAAGACCTCTGTGACTGCATGATGTAGATTTTCATTTAAGCAATACAAAAATTTAATAATGATTTAGCCCTAATAATCACATTATTAATTTTAAATTAATTAGACATTTTGTGCCAATAAAACAATAAATGTTCAGCTTTAATATTCATCATACAGAATACAAAGAAAACGTTTAGACAAATACATTCATCGTACTCGTACAAAAAAAAATATTCATACATGTATAAATTAAATTTTCATAATATAGATATACATTTATTCTACCTAAAAATAAGAGTAAATAATAAGTGTGAGGGCAAGTCCTTAACAAAAACAAAGTTCGGAAGAACGAAAAGAAAGTTGAGTGGAAGTAAAATTTAAAAACAGGAAAAAGAAATAACAGCTATGTAAAATTGTGGATTTGGTTTATACTGTATGGACTCAACGTACCAAATCTTGTTATTGATATATTTACCATAAAAATTCTATCCAATGTGTTACTTGCATAAAATATACCAGTAACTGCAATGTCTAAAATTCCATTATGGTTACCCCTATTCTTATGGCAGACCCTGTCACCAATGAGATTTTAAAAAATCCTCCTCTTTTTGCTTTCCCGATGGACAAAAGCCTTAGGTACATGCTTGTTAGAAGCCATCGCCCTGCTATTAAAGCACATATAGGCACCAAAAGTTGCAACTGTTGCCGCTGTAACACACATATCCCTACAAGACTGAAGTTGAGAAGATCACCTTCCCTCTGGAACTATTCCTAATCAAAGATGGCTTTACCTGCACAAGTTGCAATGTGATTTAAACCATCCTGTGTATAAGTGCTGTAAATTATATGTAGGAGAGACAGGTCGTCACCTTAGAGACCGTTTTAAGGAGAACACATCTATAATATAAATAAGCAAGCGCATTGTCCAACTTCCAAACATTTCAATAGTGCTAACCATAATGGAATTTTAGACAATGCAGTTTCTGGTATATCTTTAGTAAGTAATACAACGTATAGATTTTATATGGAAAATATATTAATAACAAGATTTGGTAAGTTGACTCGCCATAAAGTATAAACCTAATCCACAATTTTAAATAGCTGCCATGCCATGTCTTTTTCCTAATTGGTTTTTAAAATAAATTTTACTTTCACTCACTTCTTTTCCGTTCTTTGTTTTTTTTGGGGACTTTGTCAGGGACTTGCGCCCACTCCTATTCTTTTCTCTCATTTTTCGGTAGGATACTTGAACTTTTATACCTATACTATATTATGTAAATTAAATTTATACTTATATTTTATGATTGTTTATTTTTGATTTTGTTGTACTGATGAAGGCATTTGCCATTTGCAGAAATGTTTACATTTGAATTCTGTGTGATGAATATTTAAGCTGAACTCATCTGTATATTGTCATTTTATTTACATAAATTACATTGTTTGTGTTAATTAATCGCAGTCCAACACTGCCAACACTCTTGACTCTTACTCTTATATTTAAAACAACTGTGCCTGTGCAGTGTGACTGTACTGTGTGTGCTTGTCAGAATATTATTGTATTAAATGTATACATCTAGAAAAACTATGACTATTTGACTATGTCTATACTATGATTATTGTATTTTTATAGTCAGTAATACTAGTCATAGTAGTATTAGTAGTCTTAGACTTGGTCTATTTCTAGTACCAGTAATACGACCAGTACGTACTTCCATCCAGTGATTTAATAATAATTTAACGAAGTGATTATTCACAGAGCTGTGCGGATAACGCTCGCCGTTATTCACAGATTTCGTTCTGCCGATAACGCTAAACGTTATTCACAGAGCTGTGTGAATAACGCTCGACATTATTCGCAGAATGTGATAAATTAAATTATGAATATAAAATACAAAGTTATTGAGAAAACATCTCCTCGGTAGTGTAGTGGTCAGTATCTCCGCCCGTCACTCGGCGGACATAGGTTCGATTCCTCGTCGGGAAGCTTCATTTTTATAAATAAAATTTAAAATAAATATATATATTTAATGGTTCTTTCGTAGTGTTATATTATAATAATATTCTTCATATAGCTTTCTTATTCTGTTCACATAGTTTTATTATTATTTTCATGTAGTTTTGTTACTTATGTAACAAGTTTCAATCTATTTTGTTAAAATGTTCATTCAAGTTTCGTCAAAAAACTGTAAACAACATGGACATGCAGATGAGCCGCATAAACCATGTTTAAGTCAGATACAGCTGTTCTAACTGTACATTGTGATATACTTTTAGCTCTTTTGACTGTTTAATTTTCTTTATATAATTCCACTCATAGACTTTAACATCCATTTGTTTTTCTCTAATAAACAAATACTTATTAATAACTTACTTATTCAAATATTTTAGATCTCAGAGTTGTGTATTAATGTTTAGCTGAAAAAATATGTCACGTTTTATTTGTTTCATTTTATTTTCTAATAAGTATCATAATAAGTAGGGACACAATATGCCGCTCCAGAAATAG
>CAXITT010000072.1:1446704-1458020 GCA_964033795.1 Lymnaea stagnalis
CCCCCCCCCCCCAGAAAGTTAATCGATCCCCCCCCCCCGAAAGTTTTCTGCGGGCGCCCATGTATGCGTATACTGATTAAGCTAAGTAACTAAGTATATTACTTATACTACAATTGTGTATATACTTTATACTGCATAATATTTAGTATAGTAATAGGCTATTACTATTATACTACCGGTATACAGATATTATTCGCAGATTTCGGTCTGCCGATAACGCTAAACATTATTCACAGAGCTGTGTGGATAACGCTCGCCGTTATTCACAGATTTCGGTCTGCCGATAACGCTAAACGTTATTCACAGAGCTGTGTGAATAACGCTTCCCATAATTTAATTCGAGGGTCGTTAGTTACCTGTTTTAGGTGGGTATCTATAAGCACTTTGTGATGACGCATCTCCACTATCTTCTCGATTATTACGATTCCTAGTAAAAGTAGTACCCATGATCTCAAGTTACAAACGAGTTTGAAGATACTAATACCAGATCCAATAATTTCAGTTAAGGTTTCTCTCCGCCATTTTCATCACTCAACCCGGAAATGGCGATTGCTTGATGACGTAATTTTATAAACAATGTGGTTCTAGAACCCATTGACATATACTTCTACTAAATTTACGTGAGTTATTTATTTTCCCGTAAACAATTATTAATTTTTAATAATTACGTAGCGTATTAATTATCGCCCTGATACTATTGTTCTTAAATTTCAAAACTAATGGATTGTTTGTTGACATGCCGGAAGAAAGTACTTCCCACTGCAAGCTTTTGAGTTTCTCTCCCTCTGATAATATTAAGGCAACCAATCAAGGCCAAGATACCATGAAATGTTTTTGTTCTCTTCTCACCGATTGGTTGAGCTACAATTTGCCTTGATGTGTTTACAGTCTCGTCAAAACAGAACAATTCTTTAGGAACAAAAAATACTCAATTTTTATCGAACTATGGATAACTTGAAACAACAAGTTATGATAAATCAATTCGTCCACGCAGCTGGATGTCATGCAGAACAAGCTAAACAATTCTTACAGGCAGCACAATGGCAATTTGAGGTAAAAATGAGACCTTACCGTATTCGACTTTGACTGTCTAAAATGTAAACATGGCCGAATGTTTATCATTCAAGTGTGGCGTGCTCATTGAAAGTGCGCACTTTCTAAACATTATATTAATTTATTATTGTGTATAGTATGTGTTTTAAATTTACACTAATGTGCGAAAATAACATTTTTGTATATTTTTTCCTTTTCAGGCAGCACTAAGTATGTTTTTTCACCAAGAATCAACAGTTCCTACTATGTGTAGAACGTGTAACAGGAGTCACACAAATGGAAATTATCCGGTAACAACCGATTTTCTTGCTTGATTTTACAAATAATTATGCTGTGTGGTTGAGAGAAAAACTTAACTGTTATTCATTTGGTTTTGTTACACATGTTTTACACTTATTTATAATGTATCACTCTTCTTTATAATGATCTACCATGACCATGCCCCTGTCCCATGCTATTTAAATAGCAACCTAAAAGTCAAAATGCTTAGTTTAGGCTTAAAAAAGTAATTTGATCATTGATGTGGTAGGTATGACTATTCCGATCATTGATGTGGTAGGTATGGCTATTCCGCCTAGAGCAGTGTTTCCCAATGCCCAATCTTTGCTGAATGTGCTGTGTTTAGTCTGTATAAATGTTTTACCAGTACCTTGTCTCCCATAACACCATAACCCCTACAAATTGGTTAGCAAGATCTCACACTCCCTGCAAAAGTATCAATGCCAATGCATTTTGAACATGAAAAACATGGACTTTCGATTTTTTAAATTGAATATTAAAGAGAATGTGGGCTGATTTTTGGACCCTCCTGCCACCATCAACACAATTTTGTGAGCCCCTCCCTCCTAGATGCATGTCATTTGTGGATGGCCCCTTATTTTAAATCTATCATATAATATAAATGTTAATGAAGAAATTAACAATATTAAAGAAACAATTATATCATGGCATAAATGAGAATTCAATGGCTCCCCTGCTCTTACATCACTTTTTTCACACACTGTGAATTGCCATATTGCACCCCACGCTGGGAAACACTAACCTATAGAAAATTGACTGATCAGTGCAGTTAGCTTAAAATCTAGGCTATTGAAGACTAAATCAATATTGTTACTGGTACTTAAATCATAACCTCCTTCCATTCATGAGTTTTAAGGGTGTTAAAAATCAAAAATTGATAATTTAGTTAGACATAGTCAGTCTAAATTTTCAAATTGAGGCACTTTTCTGAAGGAAAACTTTCAGTTTTGCTTACTGGTATTTAAGTTATTGTTTTTTTTTCTTATAAAGGAGTTCTTGAGACAGAGAGGAAGCATAAATAAAATTCCTTTGCTTTGCTTGCATTAGAGGGTTGGTTATTGTGAGTTTTAAAAGACCATTTTTAAAAATTAGTTAACTCATCCATTATTGGTAACCCTAACTTGTTGGTCTAGTTAAACATTAATTTTTTTATCCATCCCTAGCTCATTAAAAAAATTTGAATTTCCAACTTTACTTTTAGTCATTAATGGAAGAAAACAATAAAAATGGCATATGTTTTCAGTGCACTAACACCCCCACCCCCCCTTCTCAAACTCATTAACACTCTTACATAAAAATAGTCTCAAATTTTGTAATCCAAGGTTAATAAATCTGATTTCCATTAATGGGCACCCGCACTAGTCAAGTATAGATGTTAATTTTTTTAAAGCAGCAATAATTTTTCTTTAAATATCCTTAATAATGACTATTTTTTTATACTGGATAATGTAACTTTGAGGTACTGTTTCCATTTCTATTCAAAAGAATTTTTTTTTAAATATATGAGTGATGCAAAACATTGTTATACTTTGATTTTGGATATGTTGCCTCACATGCAGTGAATTTTTAATAGTTAATTAGGATTTAACATTTATTGAATGTGTTTGGCTGGTTTGGGGGCAGTAAGGGACATATACCTTTCAAGATGACACTTCTTGAGATCAGCAGCATTTGGCCCTAAGCCTACCGTAATATATTTGGCAGAATTACAACTAGTGGTAGCAGAGTTATTTTTGTGATAAATTCTGGTGTGAGCACATAAATAGCTTACCAATGCCATATTTAAATATAAAGCATTTCTTTAAATACTAGTATAGAAAATGAGTTAGAAATAAAAATAATTTTAAAAGTGGATGCATTTAATTTGTAAACAAATTTCTCTTACAATCTCATTGAATTTCTTCCCTGTGTATTTCAATCTGCATTAGTAGAATCAATCAGTTTTTGTTTTTTTTGTATTAAAAAAGAATTCAATGAGTATATTAAGTACTTCTTTTAAATGGATTTAATATTTATCAGTGCTATATGTTAAGACTCATAAAATTGATAAAAATCTATATCTATAATTCGCCATCAAAGGTCAAACTCAAACACCGCCACCACCACACAGGCTATATATAGATAATGAGTTCACTAGCATGCAAAATATAATTCCCGATAACTATGTTAAATAATTTATATTTTTTTAATAACGCAACTTCGTTTGGTGCGTAATGTTTTTCGAAAAATGAAATCGTCTCAATTTAATTATGGTGCAAAAAAATATTCTGTTTAAAAGTGTTTGGGACATCAGAATATTTAATATAGTTCATGGGCGTGAAAAAAAAATTGTGCAGTGACGTATCATGGGGTTGTAGCAAAAATTTAGATTCATAAATGTGCGATACTTGAGTTCATGTTTTGTCAAGTAACTTTAGTAGAGAGGAAGTTCACGCATTGCCGTCGCCAATGTTTGGCGGGCTCAATCTAGTTGTCATTAATTGTTCTAATTGTCAAATCTGGCATAATGTCAGTCAAAAAGATTGACTAAAGGTTTCTTAGATAATATGAAAGGTTTGAGAAGCAATTCTATTTCAATAAACTATTTAGTCTCAAAAATCATTATTTATTTCATTTATTTATTTTTCTAATATGCAAACAATAAGGTCAGAATTATAGCACTTTTAGGGATTAAATTTGTATAGGCTTTGTATCTTTTCTTACATATTTTAAGATTTGTAATTCGGTATGATTTTTATTTTTGTTACTGGATGTTCTCAATCTGGTTTGCATGAAAGTTACTGGTTATTGAAAGACTTTTTTTAAACATACTTTTTAATATTTCTGCTTTAAACACAATATTATTAACCTCTTTTCTTGATGAGAAAGCCAAATAAATAAAGTACAATAACAAAATATTGTAGCCCTATTTAAATTATATAGATTTTTATGTTTCTTCCAATCAGTGCAATTCACAGGGAGATGTACTGAAGCTTGCTTTCTTTGTCTTTGCACTTCTATTTATTAGGCATTTTTACTTTTAGGAGACATGTTCTTATATTTCTATCATGTTTGTTTCTTCTTCAGCTGTGTACACCAGCAAACACACCTGCAACTCCACCCAATTTCCCAGATGCTCTGGCAGCACTGGCCAAGTTAACAACAGGAGACAACAAAGTCTTTGGTTCACCTCACCCTCACTCAAACTATCCATATCCATCTCCTTCACAGCAAGCTCAGCAGAGCATGGCCCATTCTCCAAACAGCATGCAAATGCAGATTGAAACAAACAGTAGATAAACTGAAGATGGTCTGTTCTATTAATTCGGCAGCTGGACATTAGGACAATATTTTATAAGGCTTTGACTGGACTGCCTGCTGTCAGTAGTAGAGTTTTTCAAAGATAATTCTTCACACTCATCATTTGAATATTTGCACAAATCTAGTGTTCTGCAGTGCCGAAGACCTGGGTGTTTTCAGGGATTGACACAGAACTTCAAAGTTTCTATCTATTGATTTTATTTTTGTATGTTTTTTGTCACAGTGTGACATCTATTCAACTCATACTTGTGGATGCTTTGTTCAAAGGAATTTGATTTCATAAGGGTACAACTGGTGCTTGAAGGGAAGTACTGGAAGACCATCCCCTCCAAAACTGTGGCCATGTTATAATTGTCTGATAAACTATTTTCGCTTAATTAAAAAATCATCTTTGCTATTCTCACCTTTTCACTTCACCAGTTTTGTAAGCTCTTTAGTAAATTTATCATAACATGTCATAGCCATCCAACACATTCATTTTTCTAGTAACGCCGAATTTAAATCCTAACTAAGCATGCACTATTTTCGAATATGAAGAAACTGGTGATTTGTTTCAGATAATTCATAAGTTGGTTTTGTTTTCAGTCATGTATCTCTCCCTTTTTACAGGTAAATGTATTGATAACTGACAGAGTATTTACCAAAATACTTCTTAGATTAAAGCTTTATAGTTGGTCATCTGTCTAAATGAAAATGATCCTTTTTGTAATCTGTTAAAAGGTCTTTAACAGAGTTATGGGATCTATGCTTATTTCCAGTTTTAAACAATGTGTTTTTCAAGTTGACCATAGCAATGGGAAATCATTTATTATTCTTCCATTATAAAATTGCAAAATCCGTTTTCACTGAGTAATATTTACAGTATTTAGTAGGCCTATGTTAGTTAGTGTACACGTACACCTATTTTAGTGTACATGTAGACATTTTTACCAGAGGTCAAGTAATGCTGTGTCAAGATATAAGATTAATTTTTCTTCTGCACTGAGGTGATCACAATAGATAGAAATTTGCAAGTTGACATTTTGTGTTGTGGTCACTAAATGCCCATGTACTGTTGCAGAATATAAAATGTTTGTTTTGTAACCCACTGTGTGATATTGTCTGGGGTTGTTATATATTTTATTGAAATAGTTCAAGCCATATCAATATTCTTACAAATTTTCTTTAACTCACACCTTTTCTCTTCCCTGTTTTCAACACTAGATATCTCTAGCAATATGGACTTCATACAAAATATTTCTGTGTCACATATGATCTATGTACATTATATTATGAATTAATTATGTATACATTAGCGTTCATGTGTATTCAAGGATTCTCTGGTCCGTAAGTCTTGTTGGTACATCAGATTTAAGTCTTATTCAAAGCAAATCTTTGTTTGTACTATTTCTTACATCTAATATCATTGCCATGGTAAATGATTGCTGAGTATCACATCATGAACACTCATAGTGAATGTTTCATTAAAACAAAATTGACATGTATCTTCTATTTTTATTTTGTACACAACAATATGAATGTATATAGTTGAATTACTATCATGAATTGTTTTAGTTTGGGTTGTTTTTTTTTAAAAACAAACTTTCTAGCCTGAATGTGTAGGTGATGCTAGTTGAATGCCCTGTGAGGTGATGCTAGTTGAATGCCCTGTGAGGTGATGCTAGGTGAATGCCCCATGTATGTGAAGCTAATTGAATGCCCGACATTGTATTATTTCATGTTATCATTGGAATGTACAAGTTTCTCATTGATTGTATTTCTTTTGTTGTTGTTCCCATGTAAATTGTTGTTTTGTTGTGAGTGTAATTCTTGCAGTCTCTTTGTGCTACTGTAAGTGGAATTTTTATGTTTTATGAAAATAAAATAAAAACTATTATAAGAGAATTATCAATTGAGCCTTGAGTTGAATGTTTAAGAATTTGGACAGGGGAGTTGTGTGTAAGAAATCAATATAAATACATATATTTATATATATGAATTTAAGCAGTATCAACTTATGGTTTTCACCTCTTGCATTCCTTTAATTATTTTTAATCGATATAGGGTGTTTGAGTTATTTCTTCACTAATTCACAATCGAATAATATAATAGTCAGTAAGTTAATAACTTCCCATTAATAAAAAGCTTGTTTACCCGACGGCTTTTTGGGGAGTCTTGGTTTGTTGTTGATTAAATGTGCATAGTAGTCAATAGTAGTAGGCCTACTTCCCACACGGACTTCCCCAATTAAATCTATGAACATGGAATGTGTGGCCAAAAGGAGTCAGCATCAAAATTAGACATACGCCTCTTAATTGATCTGGTCTATTTTTAGAGGAGGTTTTTTTTTGTTTTTTTTTCGTGTAATTTAACGAGCAAGTATTTGTCAAATACTACGATGTCCACGTTCGATTGGTTTATTTCCTTGCCATTAATCTGAACCTAATAAAGTCAGCAAGCTGTTAACCGAAGCCGTGAACTTTTAATAACTCATTGCAAATTGATGTCTTTGTTGAAGTGAAAAACATTTAAAATAAACAACCATTTCATTAAACCGACAATCGTTTGTTCAAATAGTGTGGACTTCTCAGGGATCCCATGAGTGAAATGTCGCGTATGTACGTGGAGTAAGACGAATAATATGTACGGATTCGGACAATTTTTGAGGGTGACGTAGGGCAGACCAGCATGGCAATATAGATTTCTGGGTATTTTTTTTTTTTTTTTTTTTTTGGGGGGGGGGGAGGAGTCGGACTTATATTGTCAAATAGATTATGATTTTATGGGGAATCAGTCCAACAGTATATTGAGTGGGGGTGCTGTCAGAACAATGTAGCAACATTGATCTGTGGATAAGGGAATGGTGGGGCGTGACACAGTGACATCCCTCACTTGATGGCACTCATCCCGTTTTATTTGTTTGTTCTTTAACCAGCATTCTGTACAAACATCATCACTTTTTTAAATTTTAACATTATTTTCAAGGGGAGAATTTCGCAAGCTAATTTTTAAAGAAAACGTTGTATACCCTACTCGTATTTCTTCATTACCGGTATAGCAAATTAAATATTTTAAAATGGCTTTGAACTAACGGTGCACCGTGTGAGCAGGATATAGCTTGTCGTTTGTTTACACTACCTACCAGTCCCATAACAAAAATATTGGGTAATGTTTAGTGTGGACAACGTCACGAAACGATGTTTTCGTCCGCCATCCAAGAAGTCTAAACTCGATAGTCTTTGATGGACCCAAAGTTTGAAGTCGATGGGGACAGCTATATTTTGCACAATGATTTGACAATGAACAATAATTCTTTTCCCAAAGCTGGTCTCAAAATTTGGTTTCAAAAACTTTTTCATGTGTTCTTTATATTACATAAACATAATCATCTATCTAAAATTCACAAAATGAAAACCAAAATAGTAATCTTTCATGGAATAGGCCAACTGAATTTTTTTTTTCCGGGGCCACGCTGATTAACGGCCTTGACTTTGATGCGTCTGATCAATGTCGCACCCTGAAGTTTAGTTACCGGTACATACATGTTATATTCGCTTTGATAGTTCGTCTTTTTCTTATACAAATTTAATGCAAGTTCCCTCTGAATCAAGCCTAATTTACTTACACTAATTTACAGTAGCCTACGTCTCAAATTTTTTAAAGTTATAGTAAGATAACACTCTTATTTAAATTAGTAACTTGACATAAAATTTATTTTTCAGCTTTATTTTAACTGCGCAAACATAAACAAGATGAGAACCACTGACAAGCCGTTCCAAGTAGAACATAGATTATTGTGTCCCTTGTGGTTCACTCTAGGCGTGAATGGAAAATACGTTGCCGTCTGCCCCGAATGTTTTTGTCTGGTTGGTTTTCCCCTCGCTTGCCAAAATGTGTTGCGTGCTGTGTGTCCTCTTGATTGCAGACCGCCAAGTTCACTAGAGCCAAACACGGTAGACTTCTTGTGTGGATAAGTCGGTCAGTGGGCTCAACGCCGCGACGTAATATATTAAACAAAAAACTAAGTGCATTTTCCATGAGTATAAATATAAACAAACTTGATAAGAATATTTGAATACTAATATTAATTAACCTCAGATGAGAAGTGAATGACTAGTAATCTTTGTGTATTCTTAAAGTAGTTAAAATGCAAAGTATTTCAATATTCCACATACGATATATAGATGATTTATAATTTCATATATTTATTTATAAATTATTTATATAAGTGCACCTTAGTAGGGGCCATCCATAAATGACATCACTTATTGAGGGTAAAAAGTATGTGTGTGGGGGGAGGGGAGGATATAACAGGGCGTCGATAAAGTATTTCACGCCATTCATAACAATTTTACCCCCTTTTCCTCCTGTCACAATCTGTCGGTCACAAATATCCGACCCCCTCGCTTTTTTTTACAATTGACATAACACTTTATAAAAACGTTTTAAAACTTAACAATTAATTAAATTTCAATGTAAACCACACTTCTCTATTAAAATTAGACTCAACTGACATCTTCTGTCAAAATACATCCAGCACAACAGAAATATAAACATCCATGCCAATTTTAGCATTTATATGTATGATACAAATATATAAACGTGTGAGGTCACATATGATTTAACTCCACGCCCCCGTGTCACAAACTGTCACACCTTCTTAGACCCCCTGCAACCCCCCCCCCCCACCTTACGTGACTTACTTTAGAGACGACCCCCATGGCCATGGTAATACAGTTTGAGCTGTGTAAGAAAACATCTTAAAAAATGTATTTTCATCGGGTACGTCGTTTCATTCCAAATGATTCCATCAAATTGCAAATGTTATTATTTAAATTTTAACATAGACACTTCAAAAGTTACCTAACTATAATACATGTATAACATAAATAAGTCTATCTCTTGTAATTGTAATAACACCTAGGAGGGAGGGGGGTTAAAGGTCGTGGAGAGAGAGAGGACTGATCGTGACGTCATTATTTTGCCAGGCATTTTTTTGATATTTTATCAGCAGCTGGAGTTGGAGTAATGTTAACGATTTTTAATAGTAAAATGCTTGTCACCAACCCCCCCGCCCCCCCCCCCCAAAAATCCTTGACCCTTATCCCCGACTCCCACCCACGGGTCACTTTTTAAAAATTCAACCAAAAATTCCTCATATAAAAAAAGAAAACCAAAGTTCACCGGCAACGCCCATGTGCGTAACGTCTTCAGACAATCCCATAAACAGAGTTTCTTTCAGACAATCCCATAAACAGAGTTTCTTTCAGACAATCCCATAAACAGTGTTTCTTTCAGATAATTCCATAAACAGAGTTTCTTTCAGACAATCCCATAAATAGAGTTCCTTTCAGACATTCCCATAAACAGTGTTTCTTTCAGACAATCCCATAAATAGAGTTCCTTTCAGACATTCCCATAAACAGTGTTTCTTTCAGACAATCCCATAAACAGTGTTTCTTTCAGAAAATCCCTTAAACAGTGCTTCTTTCAGACAATTTCCTCCGGGCCATTTTTTTTTTTGGGGGGGGGGCGCATTTCAGACGTTCGGGTGGTCCGTCCAAGTGGCGGAGGGAGGGGAGCGGGGGGAAACAATGTTTCTTTCAGAAAATCCCTTAAACAGTGCTTCTTTCAGACAATTTCCTCCGGGCCATTTTTTTTTTTGGGGGGGGGGCGCATTTCAGACGTTCGGGTGGTCAGTCCAAGTGGCGTAGGAAGTGGAGCGGAGGGCGTTGACCATCCTGTGTCACTTTTTTCTTTATATGGAGGTGTGGCATTTTCGGACAACTGCATGTTTGTCTCGTGGAAAGGAGTAGGCCTACGGCAAAACTCTTCGCTCAACCAAGGCGGCTATGAAACTAGGCGACAAAGTGGAGACAATATAATGTCATTTTTATCCCAAAGTGGGGGCAGAAATCGAGGTCGCCGATGGACCCTGGGTGATATTGGGGGAGGGCAGGCCCGGTTAAACGATTAGGAAAACTAGGCGGCCGCCTAGGGCGGCAAATTTTTAGGGGGTGGCACTATTAATTAAATAATTAGTTTCCGTGGGCGTGGGGGGGGGGCGCAGTGCGACAGGTTCGCCTAGGGTGCCAAATACTCTGGTGCCGGCCCTGGGAGAGGGATATTTAAAATTCTTATCTGTTATTTAGGGAACTGTGCCACGAAAGTAACACATGGAAATTGAAAATTGATGAAACTTGCAATGATTTTGTGCGCCCGTTAAATTATTAATTTCTGATTTAAAAATTATCAGTTTCTTAAGGTTTTCATCTTATCTAGCTCAACATTCTTTGAGCATGCTAGAATAGCATGGACACAAGCGCTATATAAATAATCAAGTATACAAATATTCAATAAATCATTCATAGGATCGAGTACGTTTAAAATTAGTCTAATAACTACATTTTAAAGCATAATTTCATTAAAGAATTTTTAATTAACATGCTGCCCAACTTTAAAAGCTATGATTTTATGATGAAATATTATTTGAAAACAGAGTGCCATTTTGTATACTACTTAAAACAAACAGAAAGAAATTACTATATTAAAATTAAGACCTTTATATTGATGCAAATGTATTTTAATTATTAATACCGTGTTATTAAAGTCTTAAAAGTTTTATAATGTAAAAAAAAATAAAAAAAAAAAAAAAAAAATCAAAATAGTCCAACAAAAAAAACT